>WWET01001885.1:4246-18511 GCA_011038615.1 Limnodynastes dumerilii | reverse complement strand
AAGAGCTCCAGCTGTGGGGAACAGCACAGGTGAAGTCCAGAAGGTGGTCAAGTGGAGATTTTACATGTTGCAAATGGAAATAGAGGTAGATCAAAGATCTGGTGCATAAATATAGAGAGCTAGAGTTAGATATGGAGGATAGGGAGGAAAGGATAAAGGGCTCAATTTACTATCATTAGCGCATTGATCGCTAATGATAGCAGTCAGGCTCACTGTGACTCGCAGCGAGCCTGGCAGGACCGCGGGTAGTCTTTACAAATACTTACCTCTCCAGTGAGGTCCCACAATGGGCAGCGAGCCTTTTGCTGACATTGTTCGGCTACGCACGAAAACTAAATCCCAGTGCATGCGCAGTGGCTGCCTTTTAGGAGTTGTAAAATTGAATGTGCTGGGATTAGAGACAGGCGTAGTTTAACATGTCGGTGTGGATTGTTAAAATACAGATAAATACAGAGATCTGGTGGCCTGCATTCATTAGAGCGGGGCGGCGATTGGGAGTGTTATTGCTATCCTTACTATGGTTTCCATGGCGTTGACAGTATTGTAAATAAAAAAGAATCACATTCATGTGATTAAAAGCCTGTTTTCATATCAAAACGAGCATCGTAAATGGAGCTCAAAGTAAGGGCTTTGAAGGTGAGGGTGAGGAGCTAGACTTGAATTCCATAGGTGAAGAGAAGACAATGTAGAAACTGATGTACAGGAGATTCAGATGTTACATATTGGCAAGCCAAAAAAATTGTGCATCGGCATTGATTGAGGTTGCTTTGTGAGGTAGTAGTAGTGAAGAGCAGCAATTAGGTGTTTAGACAGCAGATACTACTGGGTAAATGTAAATGATGGACATATGTAGGATACTTTGCTTTTCAGGTTGTCTTTATATTTTCTTTTAAGTAAGATAGAAATGGTTTTTTTCTAACCTGGTTTTTCATATTGTAAATAAATAAGCATCCATGTGAATAAATTACCTGGGAAGACACTTATGCTATGTAGAAAATACCGTATTTGATAGTCCTGATTAAATAAATAATTCATAGCCAGCTTGTTCCACCATCTGTACCGAGAACTTTTTCCTTTATAGGTTGCCATTAATGTACTATTACTGACTGCAGTGTTCCAGCTATCCCCACTTTGGATTTTCACAACTTAGAGGGGTTTTTGCTACTATTTTATATCTGTAGACTTTCTACATTGCATTTCCAACCACTTATTTTTTACTGGGATATGTTTTGCCTCTCTTGCTTTGACTGGTGTATATTCTGTAAGTGTAAATGACTATTGCAGTTGGCTTCCTGGCAAACTGTACGATTCTAATGATGTCCCCTGTATAGTATGTACTGTACATGCCCCTATGAAGCTTTATGTTTATGCTACACAGATGAACAGTCCATGATCAGTCCCATTGTATAGTAATGCATATAAATAATACATACCTGCTCTTCTATACAGATTCCAGATTTTTCTAAAACGGTTCTTTTGAAAACAGTTTTTTTTTATTATTTTTTTATTGAGTAGTTTTTATAGAACATTTTCTAATTACAAACACACAATAATAAAAACAAAACTTCAAAACTAAACACATACAGAAGACATGTATTGCATAGTAATAAGCATTATTACCCTGCTTTTGAGAAGAAATCCAGCCTTATTGGAACAGATTCAGATTGTCCAGCTCACAATTTGCCACTTAAGAGTGTCAAAGGTCACCTTATCTTTTGGTGCGTATTTTCCTTCATATGTCCTTCAAATACCTTAAAAAGGAAAATACGCACAGTGTTTTCCTTAACCCACCCTACCTGGCTAATTTTACTATCCCCCCCGAGACTGGCACACCTTCTTTTTCTTTAAGCACTCTCTAAAGACCGCATGTAATGAATCTATGTACCTAAGTGGTATGTAGATTGTGTAAATAATCTACTATGCAGCTTCCTAAATCTGGATCAGACCCATTGAGTCCTGAACATTTGCACGTACATGGAAAAAAATAATTATATATTTATCACCTCAGCATAATATGGGGAATCCATCCAGGGAGACCAGACCTTATAAAAGTTATGCAATGCCTTCCTAGAGGTATAAATATAATTTTCATGACCAATACTGTCATTAACTAGAGAAATCTAATGACCATGGGATGGGTGAGACGGAGCCATCCATGTCCGAGCAATCATCACCTTAGCCAATGACATTTGAAAAATTGTTTTAACTGTTTTGTTAATCATTACACATTTTCTTTCCATAGTGTTCTTTTAAGGGAATGACATTTTAAAGTTGTGTAAAGAGGGTCAAAATTATCCAAAGTGTGGCAAAAAATACATTTAATACTTGATAGTAGATGTGACTCACCATGGCATAGAAAGACATGATAATTATAAGGATTAGTGTTAGCAAAATGTATAAACAGGTTGTAAAGACAAAACAGTAACAGACAGGGGTGCCCCAAGGTTTTTTAGCAGACATATGTAGAGAAGTAGGTTGAGGAATTTGGTAAGTTTGTTTTAAGAGGTGAGTTTTAAGAGTATGCTTCAAAATTTGTAGATTAGAGGATAGTCTAAATGAATGAGGAAGGATATTCTTGTAACTGGTAATCAGAGCATTTGTTTAGTGTAGATGAGATTTGTATATCCTGTGATGATCTGAGAGAGTGAGCTTGAGATGAGTGTGGATATGTATGCTGGTGCAGTCTTATTGATGACTTTATAGGTTAGCAAAAGTATTTTGACGCAGTGGGGCAGCTCTAAAAGAGCGTTTGGGGTTATTTTATAATTGGGAGTCCAATAAGGAGAGCATTGCAGTAATCAATACTGGAGATGATTAATGCAATGTCTTGTGTGTGATATTTTCATATTCTGGAAATGTTTTTTAGACATATGTAGCAAGATTTAAAAACAACTTGCATGTGGGAAACAAATTACAGTTCAATGTCTAGGGCAACACCTAAGCATTGAGCTTTATGAGTAGTGCTTATTTCAGTGTTATAAACAAACACATTTGGAGGCTACTTAGTGTAGCTTCATAGTGCTGCATAACAGGTGTGCATTTCTTACGTGTAAATGTTAATGTACCTTTTTACTCAAAAAAGGTAAAACAGTGGTAGATTAAAATATATATATAGATTTTATTGGTTCAATTAAAATGACTAAAATCAGAGTAAGTGCAAAATATCAAACATTACTAAGGTACAAGGTAAATGGTAGTTACGCTCCAAGGGCCTGATCCAGACCTACGCTGTTACACTGAGCGTTCTAACGCTCAGCGTAACAGCAGCTCACTCTCCCGACACTCCCCCTGCTTGGAAAGTATTTACACTCCCTTACGCCGGCTGAAATCTACCCTAACTTCAGCCAGCGTAAGGGAGTGTAACTACGCTGGGACGGCGGTGTTACTACGATAACACCGCCCTCCCAGCCTCATTATCCTCCCTCCCCCCGCCTCCCTACACTAACTTGAACGTCGTAACGCTGGGGGATGCCCCCTCCAGCGTTACTACGGCGCTGCTACGGATGCCCGATCCATGATCGGGCGTTGGCGTAGCTATGCCGGGCAACATCTGCCCGGCGCATGCGCAGATCGGCTTTTAAGCCGATCATTTGCTGCTGGCTGGCGTCTTTACGCCAGACAGCGTAGGTCTGGATCAGGCCCCAAGTCTCTGCATGGGTGTATGGATGACAGTGTAGGGTTATGTGACTCCAATTACAGCTTAGTCGAGGGGGGAGGATAAATATAGGAGAGAACACAAATACAATAATAGTGCAGACTGTCAGCAATATATGGGATATATATAGGTATAGCATGCACTCACATACCACTTGTATGGTAATCTCTCTGTTAGGTCTTTGCTTGGATGTTAACCCAGCAGGGGAGTGTGTGGACCATCTGGCGGGGGGAAGAGAGAGGAGACAATAATAGTGCAGAGTGTTAAGAGGTAAAAGGTAGATGATTAGAATACACTCACATAGCCTTCGCTTGTGGTTTAGCCTTTCTGAGTGTTCCTCACCGTCTGCTCGTGCCGACTCCTCTTCCTTACTCACCGCCCTCTGTGGCGCACACCACTTGCTGGCTGCATCTCCCGATACTCTCCTTCTGGGTTGCGGTGCTTTGGTGTGCTGTTGGTTGGTGTGTTCGGTCTCTCAAATGGATGGGATTCCCGTGGGCTTCCCCTCAGGAGTTCCTGCCGACATCACTATGTGCTACAGCTTCCCGCCTCTGTTAGGTGGTAACCTAGGCAGCGGTTCCCACGCTGTCAGATGTGTGCTCGCAGGAGCTGAGTATCGGTGGTGGCTGATGGAGTCACAGACCCGTGTATTAAAAAGTTCTATTGTTAAAAATTGTGGACAACCGATATGGATAATGGTGCAAGGGTGTATGCCCAATGCATTTCAGCACTGAAAGTGCCTTCCTCAGGGGTAGTAAGTGATAACTCATGTTGGGTGAAGATTTTATAGAGTTGGTGGGTGGACCTAAGTTGAGGCATATGGGGGTGGGGGCTCCACAATGGGGGTCGGGACCTAACACTGGAATGGTGTAATGGGGATACAAAGTCACATGATTAAACAGTACATAAAAATAAATATGAATAGAAATAAAAATAAATTAGAGTTGCAATTAAGTGCATGAGAATGAGACTGGGTGTGTGTAATTCAAGTTAACATATTCTCAATGATAGCATGAGGGCTAGGTGATGATGCTGAATTATATGTCATAACATCCCCTGGATCTCCAAATCTATATTTAACCCTCTTGGTGCTATAGTTTATAGGAGGAATACAGCTAACAAATTCAACATATATCTGGACCTACATCGCTATGTTAGGAAGCTTACACTAAAAAGATTATTTGTTAAACAACCAATCAGACACAAGGACACACAGGTCACACCATACAGACACACGAACCTAAAACCGCAATCCACATTTTACCCTACACAAGATAAAAGCCTCTATATACATACATTCGAGAAACTAGTGGAAAGAGATCTAGAGAAGCTAGACAAACCAAAACACAAACTACCACGACCCAATCTCAACAAAACAAAACAACTGGCCCTGAGGGAACTGCAGACCAACAATGACATCGTCATCAAGCCAGCTGACAAGGGTGGTGGCATAGTGATTCTGGATGTCACACAGTATGATCAAGAGTCCCTAAGAATACTAGGAGACACTAACACATACCACAAACTCGACAACAATCCGACAGACATCTATCTACAACAACTACACACTCATCAAATAGGCATATTGAACAAAACAGAGTACACATTCCTGTATAACAAGAACCCCAAAATTCCAGTCTTTTACTACCTTCCAAAGATACACAAAAACCAAACAAACCCTCCAGGCAGACCCATTGTGTCAGTGATACATTCCCTGACATCCAACCTTTCACAATACATAGACCACTTTCTGCAACCCTGTGTTACCAAACAAGCATCCTACACCCGCAACAGCACACAAATTCTCAAGACTCTCGAAACCTTACAGTGGAACAACAACCTATGGATCGCCTCAAGCGATGTAACATCACTATACACCGTCATAAACCATAAACATTGCATAGATAACATCCAATACAACAACAGAACCCCACACTCCAACCCCGGCAAACTCTATTCATCCTTGACAGCATACAATTCATCAATTATTTCTCGTACGAAGGGGACTACTATGTGCAGCGCCAGGGCACCGCAATGGGTACATGCTTCATGCCCAGTTATGCGAACCATTTTCATGAGCAAATGGGAGGATGAGGCCATCTGGGGCAACCCCACAGTGGGCGCGAACCTGGTGCTCTGGCGGCGGTACATAGATGATGTTCTCTTCATATGGAAAGGCACAGAAACATTCAACAATTCATTTCATCCCTGAATAACAACCAGTAGAACCTCAAGTTCACCACCATACACAGTAAGGAATGGGTAGATTTCTTGGACCTCTTGACATGGAAAACAACCAAATACACACAACCACATTTTGCAAGACAATAGATATGACTAGTTACATTTTAGCCACCAGCAGCCACCACCCCAGCTGGCTAACTAACATTCCCTCAGGCCAGTTCAGGAGATTAAGATGCAACTGCACTAAGATTACTGATTTCGAGGAACAGAGCAAAACCTTGGCCAAACAATTTGAAGAGAAAGGATACACACCAGCAATAATATAACAGGCCTATACAGAGACTTACAACCTGAACAGGGAAACATTGCTAGGCTACAGAGAGAAGAACAGAGGAGAAGAGATTCCAGAAGTGACCAAAACTCACATTATTACCCAATACCACAATGACACAAGAACCATTATGTCCATTCTAAACAAACACTGGCATGTCCTCAAAAAGGACGACATCCTAGGCCCACTATTAGGGGCCCACTATTAGGGAACAGACGAGATATCATCTATAAGAAGGCCCCTAGTTTACAACAGGAATTAGTCAGAAACCACTTAAAAACACACACGGTTACAACGTGGCTGGACACAAACAAAACTACAGACTTTTTCCACTGCACCAGCTGCTCCAATTGTAAAACATTAGAATATCACCGGACGAAAGAGACCAATACATTCACCTCAAAGGTTACAGGGAAGTCACATAACATCAGCAACAACATTACATGCCACACCAAGAATTTGGTTTACTTACTAGAGTGCCCCTGTGGCCTCCAATATATTGGTAGAACGATTAGACCCCTGAAAGAACATGTGAGGGAACATGTAAGGAATATTAAAAATGGATATGAACTACACAGCGTATCCAATCACTTTAAACTATAGCACAATAGTGATTCCAAAGGGCTCAGATTTATGGGCATTGAAAAAATCCAGAAAGACTGGAGAGGGGGAGACCACCACAAACAAATCAACAAAGCAGAAATCTAATGGATTTTCCTCCTAAAAACTATGGTACTAAGAGGGTTAAATATAGATTTGGAGATCCAGGCAATATTATGACATATAATTCAGCATCAGCACCTAGCCCTCATGCTATAATTGAGAATATGTTAGCTTGAATTACACACACCCAGTCTCATTCTCATGGACTAATGAACTCTAATTTATTTTTATTCTATTCATATTTATTTTTATGTACTGTTATCTGTTTATTTCATGTCACTTTGTATTACACCATTACAGCATTCCAGTGTTAGGTCCCCACCCCCATATGCCTCAACTTAGGTCCACCCACCAACTCTATAATATCTTCACCCAACATGAGCTATCACCTACTACCCCTGAGGAAGGCACTTTCAGTGCTGAAATGTGTTGGGAATACACCCTTGCACCATTATCCATACCAGTTGGCCACAATTTTTTATAATAAATAGAACTTTTTAATACACGGGTCCGTAACTCCATCAGCTGCCTCCGATACTTAGCTCCTGCGAGCACACATCTGACAGCGTGGGAACCACTGCCTAAGTTACCACCTAACAGAGGCGGGCAGCTACAGCACACAGTGATGTCGGCAGGAACTCCTGAGGGGAAGCCCACGGGAATCCCATCCATCTGAGAGACCGAACGCACCGCCCCACAGCACACCAAAGCACCGCAACACAAAAGGAGAGTATTGGGAGAAGCAGCCAGCAAGCGGCGTGCACCACAGAGGACGGTGAGTAAGGAGGAAGAGTCGGTACGAGCAGACAGCTAAACCACAAGCGAAGGCTATGTGAGTGTATACTAATCATCTACCTTTTATCTCTTAACACTCTGCACTATTATTGTCTCCTCTCTCTCCTCTCCTCACACACTCCTCTGCTGGGTTATGTGAGTGCATGCTATACCTATATATATCCCATATATTGCTGACAGTCTGCACTATTATTGTATTTGTGTTCTCTCCTATGTTTATCCTCCCCCCTTGACCAAGCTGTAATTGGAGTCACATAACCCTACACCGTCATCAGATTCTGGCTGACATTCTCTAGTATGTAATAGGAAAGTGAGAGCTAGAATCTGATTGGTTGCTATGTGCAAAATCTCCACTTTTCCAAACCCGCAGCTTTGTAAATCTGGCCCTAAGAAGCATATCTCAAAAGGACACATGTCCTGTCAATCATATAATATAGTGGAAAGTATACAAAATATCAATAGTATCGGTACTTATCCACTCAGCGTCAGTGAGTCATTCTTGCTCCAATGGTTTGCAAAGAACCATACACCAGCCGGCTCTATCCAGAGTATGTCTGGCTAGGTGGGTGGTTAGGGTTACTCTCTGGTACAGAGAGTAACCCTATGCAGGTGTTTCAGCACTGACACTTTCTAAGATGAAAACTGCCAGCAGTCGCCATTCAGCTGCCGTACAATGGTCTGTCGTAAAATGGACCATCATACCGGCAAACCAGATCCAAATAGAGAGACTGGGTGGGCAGCTTCTATTGGCAGTTGGAAATATTAATTCTGCTTTTGAAATATTGAGTTTGAGATGGCAGGAGGACGTCCAAGATGAAATGTTAGAGAGGCATTCAGTCATGCTGACCAACACAGATAGTACTAATAATAGTGTAATAGTGTAATAGTAAATCTGGTCAGTATCTGTGTGCAGTAAGCAATTCAAAGATATATTCCAGCCTGCAAAGAATACAATTAACTTGACTTCCCTGAAATCAACATGGTTTTGTCCAGGAGTAACTTTCCTCTCTTAATTTCAAGCTCCTTCTTCTGGATCCAGCCCATTGTTTTCTGGCAATGAATCAATGACAGCAGTCACTTTACGACTGCCGCAAAAGAAAAATCTGTGGATCTAGCGATGCATCAAGATGTGAATGCTGCAGTGGCGACAGGTAAGATTTTCCCCTAAACCAAAATCTTACCCTAATCCTCACCCTTGTGTTAGCCTAACCTTAACCCTCCATTTCCTGCAGCCTAACCCTACTCGATTTCGGCATCACTTTCAAAATAGGACTTTTTGTACCAGTAACTGCATCCCATGAACTGAATAACCCAGGGATTGGAACATTTGTATGAGAAGAGAGTTGTCTACAGTGTCAAAAACTGCAGATAAAGGAAGATTAGAAGAGAGAAGCTGAGCAGTGATTAAATCATTGACCACCCTGGTCAGCGCAGTATCGATGGAATGTTGTGAACGAAAGCCTGAATATGGAGGATCTAGAAGACTGTGTGAGGAAAGGAAATGAGTGGGGCGAGTGTATGCATATTATATTACACTAGACATTAGACCGTATTCACACATACTGTACTGCCCGCTCCCCTCCCCCGCCTCCCTTTTTAAGTGCCTAGTGGCACTTATGAGTGTCATAGGGCACTTTTAACTACCCGTGCGTATTAACCGTGTTAAGGAGGGAAAATATGCATAGAGGTTCCCCAGCCCTCCCCCCACCCACTACGTAACCCCAGAGGCTCCTGTGGCACGCACCCTATTACCTGTAAAAAAAAGTTCATGTGCGTACGGTACTGCTATGTAAATTGCATAGTCTACATGACTATGGTCCATTCTATTTATGTTAAAAGTGCTAGTTTTTAACCTCATATATATTTAGCAGGAAGAGCAGAAATGAACCTCCACTACAGAATCATCAGGAGCCTGATCCAGACTTAATAACGATAGCCGATTTACACATGCGGCATACGTAAGTCGGGCTGTGGGATGCACTGTGCGTGCGTGCACCAGACGTTATGCATCGGAACACTGATCGTACACAACTTGTTTGTACGATCAGAGATCTGTAGGATAGGTTGTGACATCACTATGCATGGCTGAATATATGCATTGTGGGTGGGGGGAGGCATTTAAGTTGTACAGTGTGGGCTGAGCAAGGCTGTTACGTATAACAAGGCATTATGTACGACCACAGATACACAAGGAAATGTATCCTCTTTACTTGGGTACGTAAAATGATCTTAAGTCTGGATCGGCTCCTGTGTGAGTAACCACCAAACATGTCCTCTACTAGGGAGGGGTTTGTATTTATAGAGTTTATACTCCATTTACATGTACAAATGAAGCTGTGCCATAAAAACGTTTCTTGTAATTGAATAATTTTTTTTTATGCTTCAAAATTTGAGTTTAATACAATGACAACCGAGCTGATATGACTTTTCATTGCTTTCACAGCGGGATCAATACACATAATTCCCTCCCTACACATTACATTATGAACATAAAAAGATAATGATTTTTTTCAGTGGCTTATTGCAAAATCATTATACTAATTACCTATTTACACACACAACTGTAGGTCTGTGACTTTTTATTGCCAGTCTGTGGAATGTCAGTCTGTTTTCTTCTTGCATACTGCGTGATTAATTACGACATGTCTTTCCATTTTGAATGATGTTTTTTCAGCTTCTTGTCTGCAAAACAATGTAATTATTTATCTACTACAGGCCAGATTCCTACCTTAACTTTTACCCCTAGGTCTGCGGCCATACCTAGTCATAACGAGGCTTCCCCTGCCCCCGACCCCTCCTTTACAGCCACCGTAACTAAAGGGTCTGCCTACATTAGTACTTACGCTGTCGGAACATCTGGCGAGCGCATGCACAGATGTTCCAAGACAGGGGACTTACGCAAATGACTTGGGGACTTACGCAAATGACTTGGGAACATTGGGCCTGATTCAGAGATACGATTTCCACGGCACTTAGGAGCGTATATTTAAGATCCTAGAAAATTCGCAAAACTGCGCATGCGTAGTAATAGTGCAACGCCGTCTACGTAGCGGTTAGGAGCGTAAATTCGCTAAGAGCGTAAGTTTGAATCGCACGCAAGCACTTAAGATCTTAAGTGCAGCGAATCTTTAAGATCTTAAGGATTTGCATGGAAAGGGGCGGGGGGAGGCAGGGAAATGAGAGAAAGTGGGCGAGGACTGACACTTAGGATCTTAAATGAACGCTACCACGTCACTTAAGATCCCAAATGACAGCGTATAGTTATCACTTAAGATCCCAAATGACAGCGTAGAGTTAGGGCTAGTCAATTGTGGTCTAAGTTTAAGATCCACCGCGGTTTGCAAGGGGAGTGACTCTTTAGGCAGTGGGCTGGAACCTGCTAGGATCTTAACATTAGATGCGTATATTTGCGATCTTTTCGCAATCGCATCTCTGAATCAGCCCCATTAGTCCCATGTCGGATTTAGTTTAGGATCCGGCACTATGATTTTATTCTGCTTTAGTGTACTAATATTAGCCCGATTTACAGTTACGTAGTTTTCGTCTTACGTACATCGTTTTAAGAATTGAGCTACTACACATGCGTAATGGCTTAGTTACGCAATCTACGTACCAATTCTGGATGTAGATTGCATAAGGGCGGTCTAAAGAAAAAATAGTGCTACTGTATTTTTGAAATAGAGAAAATGAGCTTTTGGCTGTCTCTATTTCGTAGACAGCATGTTCGCCGCGGTGACTTCTTCCCTTTCAGTTCTAGGTTTGTCATTTATTTGAGTGCATAGTAAGGCCTGGATACCCATTAAGTACCATTGGCTGGATCCAGACCTTGTTAAGTGCATGAACTTAGTTACTCCTGGGCTAAACCATGTTGATTTCAGGGGAGTCATATTTCATCTGATGTAAACATTATTAGAGTTGAGAGGTGATGTTTCCTATCCCAAGTCTAAATAACAGTATGATAGTAAAGCTGGTCAGTATCTGTGTGCAGTAAGCAATTCAAAGATATATCCCTGCATGCAAAGAATACAATTAACTTGACTCCTCCTGAAATCAACATGGTTTAGCCCAGGTGTAACTAAGTTCATGCACTTAACAAGGTCTGGATCCAGCCCCATGTGAGTTCCAGAGGTGGAGGGTATAATTAATGCTAGGAACTCAATCTTGATTGCTGTTTTTTTATTGGTCCACAAGGTTCCATCCCCTTCTGCTGCCATTTAAAGTTGAAGAAATAAATGTGGTTTTTTTTAGAAGTGTATTACAAAATTTACAAAGCACTGGAAGAAGTGACTGCATGCAGTAGCCCCTGGGATCTGATTAGAGGGAGGGGAACCTTAGTACAAATCTTTTATGTAGGTTTAAGTGCAGCTTTAACCACACACAGAAAGCAGATGAATCCTCATAGGCAATAACTTGTCAGCAGCTGTTATTTCTAAAACAAGATACGAGACCATCAAACCATTCTATTCCTTGTGGGACCTTTCAATAAAATTATAACTTCAAGAGCAATTCAGAGAAGATTTGTTGCTGATGAGATCTCAGCACTTGGGGACAGACGTGAACTCTCACATCCTAGGTAATTGCACAACTTTAGCGGTTTATAGTGCTATTGGGAAGATGGAGAGGTCTAACGCTGCTTAACTGTAAGCAAAAATGTGCTCTTAATTAAACTGTGAGCAATCCATCTAATACTATTATTTATATTATTACTTTTTTACTCGGAGCAATATATTAAGCGGTGCTGCGCACATTAATGCTAGAGATATCACAGACATAAAGTATTAACAAACACCACTAACAGAGGTAAAGGGATATGTTATGTTCAGGCTGTATGCAACTAATAGGTTCTGTGGCTAGCATTTTAGAAAATAGGTACAAACTAGCCTCAAATAGTGATATGAACATGAAAAAATACTAAGGGCTTACAAAATCACCATCAAAATATTATTATATTGGACCGGATCCAGACCTGATAACGTCAGGTCACTTACGCACTTACGGAACTGCAGCCAGCTGTTGATTATAGCCCACTAGTCTAGTGGATTGCTGTGCCGAATAAATCTACAGCTCTGCCTGCCCGACCGACCATCTTCAGCAGGCAAGCGGGTGAGCCACCTGGGAGCCGGCTTACTTGATCGGCGGTGCAGTGTGCACACCGCGTTCTAAGTCGGGGAACCCGTGGCCCTGTGGCCCGCCTGAAACCTGTTTTTTTGGTGACAAGTGACAAGACGACCCACAAGAACGCTAACACGTCTGTACAGTCTGTACAGTCTTCCTACAGCCACTAGTATCCATGACTATCGTCTACAGCCCATGTGTGGTTCTCATTTGCCGTCAAGCCAGTCTTAAGTCCTGCATTACAACTTGCCATATTAGCAGATACGGCCAACCTCATCTGAACTAAGATAAGTCCGACTTCTATATTATATACCAAGTTTTGGACATTGGGCCTGATCCAGAGGTATGCGACGGCGGGCGTAAGCGTAAGATCGGCTTTTCAGCCGCTCTGCACATGCGCCGGGCAGATGTTGCCCGGCGTTGCTACGGCAACGCCCGATCCTGGATCAGGCGTCCGTAGCAGCGCCGTCGGGACGCTGGAGGGGACGTCCCCCAGCGTCCCTACATTCAGGTTAGTGTAGGTGGGCGGGGGGAGGTAGTTAAATGAAGGCAGGCTAGGCGGCCATACGCTCCTGTGCGAGCGTATGGTCCCTTCCTAACACCGGCTGAAGTTAGGGTAGCCTTCAGCCAGCGTAAGGAAGGGGCCATACGCCCGCACNGAACGCCGATACACTGTGCTTTAGTAAGCACAGCGCATCGGCGTAACTCTGGATCAGGCCTCTATTATACTCTGGAATATTATAGGATCAGCTTTATGTGCAACATCTTATTCGTCTTAGTTTCAAGCACTAAAGGACCATCAACGATTATTATACAAAATGTATTATATATCCAGACTATACCCTCTAAACCACTCAGATGTGTCTTCTACTGAATCACTAGCTGCCTGATCAACAGCTGGTGCAGCAGCAATTGCTCTTCTATATATATGTGCCTGCTGTATTTTTTATTTTTATTTTATTATTTTTATTTTATTTTTCTGTCTATTTTAACACTTGTTTTTTATGAAAATTTGATGTTATGTTTAGCCATTTACTATTTGATATTACTGTTGAATAATATAATAAATAATAATAACAAATTAGCCCTCTTTTCAGCGCTCTGCGTCCTTTTTAGTTTTTCACGTTTTCTGTTGAAGGGACTTATCCTCCGTGCTTGAGCTGCTGTATTGGTCTAATAGGTCATTTTAAAATGCACTGTCAGCACCACAAGCGCTCCAGTACTCTTGTTACTTATTTTTTTTATTGTTATATGCTCTGGTCCCTTTGGGTCTGATAAAGACTGAGATGTACTCCATTATTCCAAAGCTTCACGAGACCATTGTGATAGTCTAATCTTGTAACTTCAATTACTACTAATTTGGTGTGGCTTTTTTAAATTTACATATTAGTTGATATTCCCATAGAGCTATTTATTGATGTTAGGACTTTTAGTCATGCATTTTGTTTTAAATTTTATGGATATTGGGCCTGATCCAGATCAACGATGTAGCGCTGAGCGTGCTAACGCTCAGCGTTACATC
>WWET01001884.1:303261-313381 GCA_011038615.1 Limnodynastes dumerilii | reverse complement strand
TCAGCCCCATTGTCTCCTCCTTCTGTTTGCTTATCCACCAGCATTATTGCTCCTCCTTTTGTTTGCCCAGCTAGCCTTATTGCCCCCCTCCTTCTGTGTCCAGCCAGTCTTATTGTCCCCTCTTTATTTGTGTCCAGTCACCCTTATTGTCTCCTCCTTCTGTTTATTTGCCCAGCCAGCCTTATTGCCCCCTCTTTATTTGTGTCCAGCCAGCCTTGTTGTCCCTACCTTCTGTTTATCCAAACAGTCTTATTGCCCCCTCTTTGTGTCCAGCCAGACTTAAAGCCCCTTCTTTATGTGTGTCCTCCCAGCATTATTGCCCCTACTCCTGGGCCCAGTCAGCCTTATTGTCCCCTCCTTCTGTTTGTCCTTCCAAGCTTATTACCCCACCTTTTGTGTGCCCAGCCAGCCTTATTGCCCCCTTTTTGTGTCCAGTCAGCATTATTGTCCCCTCCCTGTTTGTCCAAGCAGTCTTATTGCTCCCTCTCTATGTTCAACCAGACCCTCTTTATGAGTGACTACCCAGCCCCTCTTGTGTCCAGACAGTCTTATTACCCCCCCCACTTTGTGTGTAGTCAGCCTTATTGCCCCCACCTTCACTTTACCTAGTCATATTGCCCCCTCTGTGTCCAGCCAGTCATATTGCTCATCACCTTAGATGTTTCCACCCAGACATATTGATCATTCTTCTGTGTCCAGCAACAATTGCCCCTTTGTGTGTCCATTCAGCTCTTTGCCCTTTTCCAGTCCAGCTTCCCAAACCCCCATTCCAGATTCCCATCCCCAAACTACTTTAAAAAAAAAACTAATAAACTTACCTTTCCTGCGTCTTCTGGCTTTCTCCTCCACGGCGCGCGCTCTGCAGTCTAAAGACGCTCACGTGAACTTAGGTCATGCTTGCGTCTACTAACCAGAGCTGTGGCTGTGCAGAGCACAGCCAGCTCTGTCAACGGGCGGCAGCGGTCTGTGATTTTTACTCAAAGAGGCTGTATTTTTACTCAGAGCGGTCTCACAGAGGACCGCTCTGAGTAAAAATACAGCCGCTCATAGAATCTTAAAATTCTATGAGCAGCTGTATTCTTACACAGAGTTGTTTCACAGTCAGTGCTTTAGAAGTGCCGGTATGCCATACCCAGGGTTACCGACTTTTTAGAGCTTCCGTCCGGGAGATCCCAGAGGAAAGCCATTGATTTCTTCAAGGGACAAGGCTTAATGAAAGCCCCACCTTTGTCAATCACTCCTGTATTTTCTAGCGTTCCAGGGGATGGATGGGGCTTGATGACATCATCAATCCCCGCACATCCCTAGTAACGCTAGGAATTACAGAAGTAATTGCTGACTGGTGGGGCTTGCGGAAGATTTGCCGGCTCTCCCTGGATACCGGGAGAACTGCCCAAATTTCGGGAGTCTCCCGGATATTCCGGAAGAGTCGGCAACCCTGGCCATACCGCTGCATACCGGCTCACTTCGACCACTGGTTTGTAGTGTATATAAAGTTTGTGAGATGTGTGCAGGCTGCAGATTGTGTGTACAGTGTGTGTGTGTTGAGTGCATTTTGTGTGTAGTGAATAAAGTGTGTGTGAAGGCTGTGTATAGTGTATATAGTGTGTGTGAGAGAGGTGTGCAGGCAGTGTATAGTGTGTATAGGGAGTGGCTGAATATCCGACCCTGTCCCCGTCTGGGACATGTAGCTCCTGTACCTGCTCCTGGTCATGGCGACACTGGCTCCTGTCACTTCCCCCAGGATAAAAGCGCTGTGGCACTGCAATCTCCAGCTCTGGGAACTATTAGCAGCTCCCTGGCCGGGCTCCATGCGGCTGCACCACAGGATCCGCGTTGCAGCCACATGGAGCTCGGCCATTGAGCTGCTAACAGTTTCCAGGGGTGGAGATAAGGCAGCACTGCGGTGCTCTTACCCCCGGACACTCTGATCTTAAAGGTGAGGACCTCAGGACCACTCTAAACATTCTGAGGTTCTGAGGGTTACTGGCGGGACACTTGGGAGGATTGGGGGTTTAGGGGGAAGAAGTGGTGAATGGTGGGGGGCATTTTCAGAGAGCAGTTCTACTCACGACCACTGCACATGCGAAGTAGCATCACAATAGTGTGGACGCTACTGCGCATACGAATAACGGTGGGGAGCAGAATGGCTTTTATATATCGATAACATACTTCATGGTGCAGATAGTGTGTGGTGCATGGTGTAGAGTAACTGTTCATTTTTGTACACCTATTAGGATGTGATACTTGGAACGCATGACAAAGGGTCATAAATCGCTGCCAAAGTATTAAGGATGCGTTAAATGATTTCTACATACAGTAAGAAAAAAAATATTTTCTTTTTTTTTTTTTTTTTATAATAACACAAAGTTATGAATGGCAGAGAGGTGTAAGCAACGTTAGGAGACATCGAATAACTGCACACCAGCGTTTAGTAAAAATAATTTTACTTTTCAAATGTATTTAGGAATGAGCAGAAAACTTATTCTGAATCAACAAATAGGGCATGAATAGTTGTTACAATTAAAATGACAGAATTGTTATAAATGTAGCATATGAAATAATTTTAGAACAGTGCACGTAAAACAGATACAATTAGTTATAGCAATTTTCACAAACGTAACATATATAATAATGCTCCCAAAACAGTACATGTAAAACTGATATCATTAATAGTAGCAGCTTTCACAACTGTAATATATGTAATACTTTTAAAACAGTATATGTAGAACAAATATAATTAGTGATAGCAATGCTCTGTTCTTTTAAGTTATCCTAATACTCGGATGATTATCAATCTTATACTAAAAAACTATACTCATTAATATTAACTAACAAAGTTTGTAATTTGGAGCAGACTTTAAAACTATCTTGAACTTTATGGCAGTACTTATTTAATAAACAGTTAATGCTGTTCAGATTTCTTCCACTCTCCACTTGGCAATACTCCAAATAACACCTAAGTCTCTTCCCTGAAGAAACAACACTTCAATCAGTCCTTAAATATCCCCAAAAGTCTCCTTCAGCCCTCTCAATACTCTCTCCAGATGCGTCTCTCAGCACCCTCTCTGCTGCCTCTCAGCTTCTCTGATGCATCCCCAGCCTCACAGCACCTTTTTTGCTGCCTCTTTGCACCTCCATAGTCGTCTTCCAGCACTTCCAATGCCTTCCCATCCTCTCAGCACTATATCTACCGCCTCAGATTTCTTCTGTCAACTCCGCTCTCCAGTAACTTCGGCACTCTTATGCTATTTACAAGACCTGTCGGCTCTGCCTCTCCACAAAGTCTCCACACTCTGCCTCACACCTTCTCCTCCTCACTTTACCACACCAACTGTTATCTCCAACCGACTTTTCCCAGATCCTTCTAGAAGCTCCTTGCACTTAAGCGCATGCCCCTGTCAGCTGACTGTTGCCCAGGCAACTGCCCTCGATCACCAGCTGGCTGTCTTCTTCTGCTGCCTAGCAACAGCCTCACGCTAGCTCTCACTGCTCACACTGCCTAAAGCACCTTGCAATCCCCAATACTCAATCCTGCACTGCAGGGGTGCCACATTATTAGAGCCTCTATTTATAGTCAGCATTACACTGTACTACCGTACTCATGCACAATGTATATGGGAACGTAGTTGCATTACGCTTAGCTGCACTGCTGTGTGCACTTTTGGATCGCTTTTACAAATGCATTTTTCCATCGATTGCCGTGTGCCTCTTGATCAGCCCCACTATGTGCTGCTTATTATTCTTGTTTTTGTGTTTACTATATTTGGTGTAACACTTTGAGAACAGTGGAATGGTTAAAGTATCAGACTTGTTTTATATTTGTTGTAATATATAAGCAAACAAACAAGAGAATATACAGGAGAAGTAGATCAAAGCAACCACTTTGCAGTGCATTTAAACCTCCTTCATATATTGTAATAAACATAATCAAGTTCTTTATAAGCTCCACATCAACCATTAACAACAATAAAGTAACGTTAAAATGTAACACTTTATTAGTTAGTTATATTAATAGCATAATAATGGTTCGGAAGTGCAGATGATCTGCATGATACTTGCAAAAGTCAATGATCGTAAATACTACTGTATGACACCAATGTGGATACTGATTCTTGCTCAGCACAGGGAGGGCCAGATACCAGCCTGGAAAGGTGAAGCGCAGCCATGAGACTGCTAACTATTGACTAGGATGAGCTCCGATTGATAGATTAGGGCTTCAGTGATCCTACTAATGGCAGACTGATTAAGCTACAACATTTCAATGAAGGACTACACCCTATCGAAGAGTATATGTATGCAAACAATCTGTAACTATGTTGTGTGCTATGTTCCTTATGGCTATTGTATAAGTCTAATGTGTATTAATCTTATGTATAACAATATTGGCTTTGATACATTTTTTATGTTTGTCTGATTTCATTTTAAATTTAAATTATTGTTGTTATTGGTTGATGTGGAGCTTATAAAAAATTGATTAAGTTTTTTTTGCAACATATGAAGGAGGTTTATGTGCAGCAAATGACTGCTGTGATCTACCTCTGCTGTACATTTTCTTGTTTGTTTCTGGAACTGTTCTCAGCCACGTGGTAGCACCCTTATATACTATACGTGTCACATCCTATTCTTGGGACTTGTTGTGGTTTTATTTCTGATGTGTGTTATGTAATATATCAGCACTTTAAGGGGAGTTTTCTCATCTTTTTTATTCTATGTATAGAATGGAGAACCAGAAAGGAGCTGGGAAGAGAATAGAAAATGAATGCTGGGAAATGTGCCAAATTGTGAGAGCAAGTACAGAATGTTCAGGCAAAGCAAGAAAAGAATACCGTGGTTCTAGATGAGTGGAACGCTGCATCTATGTGGATATGGTACAAAGATCCAGAACAACGCTTTTGAGCGAATTTACGTGTGGTGGAGACGTAAAATCGCCTTTTGGTAAGTACTGCGCATGCATAGAAAATACGCTCGGTAACGTAGCGTAATTGTGAACGTATGGGCCATTCATGTATGTGTCACATAAATACTTACGTGTGGCCCATTCACGTATGTGTCACGTAAATACTTACGTGTGGGCGTGCCAATTTTACGAGAGTCAAAAATACGTCTGAAATATGTTAAGTAGGCGGGAGTTTGTATTTAAAGTGTACAGTATGGGCGTGCTTAGCTGCGTAAATATGTGTTGCCCATACGTACGTGAGCGGATTACTGCGGTTACGTCTGCAAAAGTTAAGGTAGGGTTTGAAAAGCGCATCTTGACAAAATACGTACATTCAAGGGGTGTGCCTAGGGGAGTGTATAGAAGGTAGGCATGCGTAAATACGCTACTCGAGTAAACATACGGCAAACGTAGTTCTGGGTCTGTATATATACAGGAGTCAAGTAACACTTCCAGAGAGGGTGGAGATGGGTTAATGAAGCGTGTGTTCAGCAGTGGCATAACTAATGTGAGAAATGTAGGTAATGTGCCCTGGGCTCTGATGGGTGCCCAGCTGATCGGGGCACCATCATGTCATCAGGGCACACACCCAGATGGGCAGAATTCCTTAGTAACTCTCTAGTTACTAAGCAGGGCCGGTGCTAGGTCCCTGGGCACCCTAGGCGAAGTTTGGCCTGTCCCCACCCCCTTTATATGCGCCCCCTTATATGCCCCTTCAGGCCTCTATGCCCCCTTCATATGTCCTTTTCAGGCCTCTATGCCCCCTTCATATGTCCCCTTCAGGCCTCTATGCCCCCTTCATATTCCCCTTCAGGCCTCTAATTAGGTATTGCAGCCCCTCCCTAGTTTAGCTCATATAGCAGCCCCTCCCTAGTTTAGCTCATATATAGCAGCCCCCTCCCTAGTTTTACTCATATATAGCAGCCCCCTCCCTAGTTTAGCTCATGTAGCAGGCCCCCCTCCATAGTTTTACTAATATAAAGCCCCTAGTTTAACTCAAATATATAGCAGGCCGCCATCACCCCTAGTTTTAACCCTAAGAACCCCCCTCCCTAGACCCAGCCAGCCACCAATGACCAATCAGTTACCTACTGCTCGGCTGCTCCTAACTCCTTTGCGGCGTGCTCTTTCAGACTGATGAATGACGCTCAGCACGACCTTGGTGTCATGCAGCGCGTCATTCATCAGAGAGGAGAGAGGTAGTCGCAGACTCTGACTCTGCTGCGGCGCTGCGGTGAGTAAAGGGGCTCTGTCACCCCCTTACTCACCGCAGCACCGCAACAGAGTCTGCGACTGCCTCTCTCCTCCGCAGCATCTCCTCTCTGATGATCACCCCCCTTTACTCACCGCAGCACAGCAGCAGATAAACACAAAAGGTAGGTAAGGGAAGCAGGGGGCTGCTCCCGCCCCCCCTGGGACTAGCGCTCCAGGCGATCGCCTAAGATCGCCTAATGGTAGCGCCGGCCCTGTTACTAAGATTTGTACAGATGAAATGAAGGGGCTTCTTTTTCATACACTTCTCATCCCTGAAGTCTTTACAGACAATGGGGTAGATCCAGAACTCCGCTTGCAATCCGTTTACTGACGTAGCGTAACTTTCGTTCTCTTGTTCTTATAGCATATCCGGGGGTCTTTCCTCGCTTCTTCTAATTAGAAGAAGAAGCGAGGAAAGACCCCCCGATATGCTATAAGAACAAGAGAACTAAAGTGTGAGTAGGATACGGAGTGGGATAACATCTTTTAAGTCCCAGTATTACTCAAGGAGTTTCTGTCTCTTTTTTCCTGAGGACTGGAACCAGTGGGAAGGAGAGAGGAACAAGAGAACGTGGACTGCAACAGGAGAAGAAAGAGAGACGTACAGACTGTAACCGACAGGAAGTGACATTTAGAAAGGAATTACAGACTCTAACAAAGAAACTGTAAGCGCAAATCCCTCTGACCTATTTTTAGAGTTTGCATAAGTTTGTATAACTAGCATGTGGATTTTTCACTGTTAGAAAATATAACATAGAAGGTCTTATCATTAGTGATTGGAGTGTAACCTTCAGGGAAGAGGAGATCGCAGCTGTAGGCACCTAGGGAGCGCAGATTAGTGTTTCTATTGCATAGAATGAAAGTCAAATGGCACTTATCTGCTGTCAAATTCTATACTTCTATGATTTCATGTTGCTATTATAGTGGCAATCATACACCACGTTAAACTAAAACCACATTGCAAAAATAAATCCCAACATTCTATTACATAGAACTAATATCTGCCTTTGCACATATTGCATTCATTTTAATCCCACAACAATTGGAATTTCTTTTGCGTCAATACCCATGGGTTGGATCCAGAATTCATAACGCAATCGACTTATGTGACATACATGTGCAGTACCGATACTGCATTCAGGTGCGGATGTCACTCAACAAAAGCAGGACAGGCCCATTCACCATGTGTATGAGGTTCGTATGGTAGGTGGGTTTTAGAGTGCAAATTGCAGAGTAAGGGCTTTACAGAGCCCTTACATACAATCCTGCGTCCCATACGTGGTCCTTCTGCATCAGGACATTTAAGTTAGCGTTTTTGGATGCAGAATGCCTGTGTGTGAGGGTAGTGTACTGCCCTCACATGCATGGAATATAGGATAGCAAAGTCCGTACGTTATACTGCATTACAGAGGTTAGCGTATGGAATCTGCACTTATGTGTGCATCCTGTCCCATGCTATTTTAGTAATCACGCCATTATTGTAATGGCTCCCCAGCATATATTGAACTAACAATTTCTGAATTATAATGTATCTTGTGGGAGCATTCTCTTTCTGATTCTCAAGAGGGGTAAAAAAGGTAACTGAGGATGGATTAATATGGAGAGAAAATAAGCAGTTGAGAAAGTGTCATTAGTAGTAGCTAGAGGAAAAACAGGAGAAAGGTACAAAAACTAAGCTTAAGTTACATACTTAATAAGATAGATAATAAATAAAACATTTGTTGTAGTCAAAAGGTCCTCTACCTGTTAAAATTGTAACAAGTGAACTGTTAGTGTAAGTCACACTGTCATACTGTTAAACTAACTAGACAGATAAATAGAAGTCAGACACAAATCCCATTTATCAACATTAATAGACAATTAAGTAGACAGATTAATCAGTGAGTGCAAAAACATTAGTGCTGAACTGTTATATGTGCATTATGTGTTATGACAACAGTTACTGTTCACTGAGTTGTAAAGCATACACTGGTACCTGTCATGATCCCTACAATTCATCTTTTCCAAACGGTATTGCATGTATTGCTACTAAGTATTTCATCTTTAAAGGTTATTTATGTAATTTTTTTCTTACTAGCTTCTATAGTCTGAATGCAAAAACCTGAATGCAAAAACAAAAATATACTATGTGCCATGAAAATGAATGTAAATAATGGGAGGCTTTAAAGGATTTACAGTATATACGCACAAAACTGTAACTCCTCACAAGGCTGATACAACAGGTATAAACAGTGGTATAAATTCTGCCCAGGCCCATGGGGAAGGAATGCGGCAGTGGCGTGATGTCATGACATCATGACACCATGCAGTGCAGTCCTGGGAAAAGTTAAGTTTAATGCTTTTAACTGAGCCCACAGCCAGTAATAGCTATATTACTGGCTTGGGCCCATTACTGGAGTCTTGAAAAGCCTAATCAAGGACCAGTCACTACAGAAGGGGAAAATGAAAGTGCCCCTCTGGGCTAGCTCAGCACTTTTTTTGCCTCTGGTACTTTCGTCACTGGGTGTACATACTTGCCTACTGCATAGATGAACAGCATATTTACAGATATATTCCCATTCTCCAACGATTGGGAGGCAAGTGCAGGGTACTACAACGTTATATAGTTATAGAGTATATAGAGGAAATTGTGGTAATGCTCTTCGCAAATTAATGAGAATGCACTCAAAATATGGTATCAAGTAAAATTATCTGTAGAATAAAAATCATTATTAGACTTCCGGTTTTGGCTGCTATGTGAGCGGTCGCGGGTGCAGCGAGCTCCGTCACCTTGCTCCCCTAATCGCCTCCGCATCAGCATAAATATCAGGCTCAAGCTTGAAAGGGGAACACCCTAATACCAGGGAGCAGGGGAGACCCTGATGGACAAGTTTTTGCACTCTACCACGATGTCTCGTTCACAGCGGCAGAGAGGAGAGTGGCACAATCAGGCCTCCAAGATGGCGCCCGCGGCGGGACTCATGGCGGTAAGCCCTCAGAGGCAAACAGACGGAGACCCTACACCATCAGGAGCTCTAACAGAAGGGCAAAAAACTGTATCATGCCCAACAGCTGACTCATCTCCAGTGAGGTATGAAGATGAAGTGAGGGCAATAAATGACACCATGGGGCCATTATTACAGTCTCAAGCAGCTAAATTTACGGAAGCTGTTCAGCACTTAGGAGAACAAATACACCAACTCTCCCAAACAGTCACTGAAGTGGAACATCGGGTGGGGGAAACGATGGATGATTTCTGCAAGCTTAAAAGACAGATGACCAAGGTAACTAAAGAGCAGAATTCCCTATGGGCTAAACTAGACGACCTTGAGAATAGGTCTAGTAATCTCTGCATCTCCGAATCGCTCAAGGGACAGTCTCTATTTGATTTTCTGCAACATACCTTACCGGGGCTGCTGGGGATCCAAGATGGCTGTGCAGCACTGGAGGTGGAACGCACACATCGGTTGGGTCCGGTGAGGGAAAATTTACAATCACGACCACGACCAGTCATTTTCAAATGCCTTAGCTACACACATAAGTCACGGATCTGGGCGGCATATAAGCAACACTCCACCCTAGTGTGGGAAGGAAATACCCTCAGAATTTTTCAAGACTACTCTGCTGAGGTATCGAAGGCACGGAAGGAATTCGCAGAAATATGTACCGCACTTGTCAAGCAGAACCGTCGCTTCGCCCTATTATATCCAGCCCGGCTTTGGATCTTCACAGGGGACTCATCGCAGGACTTTGGGCCTGATCCAGAGTAACGGCCGCCATCGCTCGGACGGCGGGTGTAAGCGTAAGATCGGCTTTGCAGCCGATCTGGGCATGTGCCGGGCAGATGTTGCCCGGCGTTGCTACGGCAGCAGCGCCGTAGGGACGCTGGAGGGGACGTCCCCCAGCGTCCCTACGTTCAGGTTAGTGTAGGTGGGCGGGGGGAACTAG
>WWET01001884.1:211144-224149 GCA_011038615.1 Limnodynastes dumerilii | reverse complement strand
ACACACACACACACACACACACACACACACACACATACATACATACATACATACACATACTATACAATACGCTACCTAACTACCCTAACCACTTACTATCTAATAAAAAAATCACTAAATTTAGAGCTCTCCCAGACCTCCTGGTCGATGATCGTTTCTCCTCCATGTTGTCCGGATCGCACCTTAATTGCCTATGCATAAAGTAACGTCACTTGTGTTATGTGGGAGTGATATAGAAATGTTCACGATTTTGGCTTCAGAAAAATGGCCGCTGTATCATGAGTTCCGGTGGAAGTGACAAGTCTGGCACCCAACGGCGCACACGCTGCTCCAGCATCCAAGAGTTGAAGCCATGTTGGGACTCCCTGACGTCATGAGGCCGATCGGCACCTCCTTCCCCGCCATCCCCTTGGAAAATGGACCGGGGAGCTTCGGACCTGATGATGCGGGAAGCGACTGAACGCAGGTGAGCTCTGAAGATAGAAAAAATAAAAAACACTACCTCCCTGGCTCTGAGTTGGGACAGGAGTAAAAAGATACCGGCAATGGAAAGGGGCAGTCCTTATATACAGCGTCCAGGTCTTCTTACTTCATGTCCTGGCTGAGGTTGGTAGGCAGGATCTACCCAGCGTTAGTGCTGCCAGGGAGGCAGCAGAGGAACTGCCCTTAAATACTGTTATTTTTTTCTGAAGTGCTACCAGTACACAGATTTGAAGAAGGTAGAATGATGCACATTCATGATTTTAATCTGTGGGTTAGACACCATTTAAACTAGATGAGGGGGGCAGTGATACAAATAATAAAAACAGCTTCTCCCCAAACCAAGAAGTATTGTGTGGCCAGTCGATAATGACAGATAGTATAGCCTCAGCAACTAATGGAAAATAAACCATAAAAAGCAATATAAACATATCTAGCAATAATAATAAACTGAAGAATAGAATTATAATGCAACCTCTCAGAGCAATGTGTGCAAATGCTAGGATTTTAGGAAATAAAATCCCTGAACTAATTGCAATAATGTCAAGGGATAATCTGGATATTGTGGGAATCACCTAATCATGGTGTAATGAAAATCATGACTGGGACCTAGCTATACCGGGTTATAATTTATTTAGAAAGGATAGAGTAGGAAAAATTGGAGGATGCGTGTTAATGTATGTTAAGGGTTAAATTCCACTTTATTAGGGAGTATTGAAGAAAAAATTGAGGTACTGTGGATAACCATTGAAACCTAGGGGTTTTTCCTTCATACTGGAGTGATATATAGGCCACCAGGGCATGAGGAAGAAAAGGACTATGTCCTATTGCAAGACATTGCTAAAATGGCATTAAAAGGGGAGGTAATAATCATGGGAAATTTTAATCTACCTGATGTAAACTGGAGTGAATCTTCAGCAAGCTCCACTAGAAGTGGAGACATTTTAAATAAGGAAGTGTCCCTTAAGCAACTGCTGAGAGAGCCCACTTGCAAAGTGGTCATCTTAGATTTGGTACTTACAAATGGTGACAGAATCTTAGAAGTAAGTATGGGTGAGAACCTAGGATCCAGTGACCATCAAGCAGTATGGTTTAGTATAATGACTGAGAGAGACACGTGACACAAAAAGACAAGGGTGCTAGACTTTAGGAAGGTGGATTTTGTAGAAACGAGGAAATGTGTAAGCGATTATTTGTCAGAGTGGAGGCACATGAAAGGAGTACAGGGGCAGTGGGGAAATTAAAAAAAATGCATTATTAACAGCAACAGACCTTTGTATAAGGAAGGCTAGGAAAAACCCCAGAAAAAGAAAGCCAATGTGTTTTACAAAAGAGGTTGCAACTATCGTCAAAGCAAAAAAGATGGCCTTTCATAATTAGAAGCAAACTCAAAATAATGATGACAGGGAGGAGTATTTTGCAAAACAGAAGGAGGCCAAAAAGGTTATCAGATCAGCAAAGGCACAAACTGAGGAAAAACTGGCCCACTTGATACGAAAAGGTTTCAAAAGCTTTTTTTAGGTATATAAATGAAAGGTGAAAAACAAGTAGGGTATAGTAAGTATCAAAATGGAGACTAGGATTCTTGTTGAGGGTGAAAGGGCTATGGCAGATCATCTCTGACAAGTATTTTTTATTTAATATTCACAAAAGAAATAGAGGGGAAAGAATGTTTTTTAAATGGGAAGGCTATTAATACAATGGGGACAATTACTACTACTTTCACTGAGGAGCAGGTATTAAAAGAACTTTCAAAGCTAAAAGTGGACAAATCAATGGGACCAGATGGGATACATCCGAGGATACTAAAAGAGCTTAGAGGGGTGCTGGCAAAACCATTAAATGAATTATTCAATCAGTCACTAATAACTGGGGTGGTTCTAGAGGACTGGAAAATAGCAAATGTCGTCCCTCTACATAAAAGTGTAAGTAGGGAAGAAGCATCAAACTACCGACCAGTGAGTCTAACATTAGTAATAGGGAAATTGATGAAAACACTGTTAAAGGAACAAATTGTACAGTATGTTAAATCCAGTAATTTACAGGATCCCAAGCAGCATGGATTCACTGGGGGAAGCTCATGTCAAACTTATCTTATTGAATTTTTTGACTGGGTCAGTAAAGTATTAGATAAGGGGGGAGCTGTAGACATAGCGGGCCATATTTAGAGATCCAGTTTTAACTAAAGTTCTGTGCGTATTTTTAGGATCGGATCGATTTTGCTTCAACTGCGCATGCGTAGTAATATTGATACGCCATCTACGTTGAAGTTAAGGTCGGAAATGGCTAAGGGACGGACTTGTGAATCGGGTGGAGAGTAATGCAACCCTAAGTGCTGTGGAAATATATGGACCTAAGGATTTGCATGGAAATGGGCGGGGGGAGGCATTGAGATGAGGGAAAGTGGGCGCACTTACAGAGTTAGGGCTGGTAATATACGCAACTAATACACATAAGGCCGGAAGTGAGTGCGGCCAGATAAGGCAAGTCAATGCAGGTGGAAGTTTAGGCCCGGCCGGAGGTTGCGAGAGGAGTGACTGTTTTTTCTGGTGGGAGTAACCTGCTCCGACCTGCCACTTAGTTGCGTATATTTGCAGCCCGATCGCCGATGGATTTCTGAATATGGCCCAGCATATCTAGATTTTAGTAAAGCTTTTGAAGCTGTGCCACATCGCAGACTGTTAAATAAGCTGGAAACTTTGAGACTGGACTTAAAGATAGTTGCATGGATACGATCTTGGTTACAGGATAGACAACAGAGGGTAGTGATATACCTTCTGGGGATGGTAAGGTAACCAGTGGAGTACCCCAGGGTTCTGTACTTGGACAAGTGCTATTTAATATCTTTATAGGTGATATTGCCTTTGGTATCGAGATGAAAATATGCCTTTTTGCAGATTACACAAAGATATGTAACAGGGTAGACGTGACAGGATGGGTACACAAAATGAGGGAAAATCTAGGTAGACTGGAGGAATGGTCAATAATGTGGCAACTGCAGTTTAATGCAAAAAAATGCAAAATCATGCAGTTGGGGCACAAAAACCCAAAAGCTCAATATAACATTAATGGCACTACATTAGAAACTACTGAAGAGGAAAGTGATCTTTGAGTCATTATTTCATGTGACTTAAAGGTAGCCAAGCAATGTAACAAAGCAATGAGAAAGTCAAGTCAGATGCTTGATTGCATAGGGAGAGGAATTAGTAGCAGAAAGAGAGAAGTAGTGATGTCCCTTTATAGATCATTGGTACGACCTCCCCTAGCATACTGTGTTCAGTTCTAGAGGCCATATCTTCATAAAGACATAAATACATTAGAGACTGTGCAAAGAAGAGCAACTAAAATGGTCCATGGCATGTGTCACAAATCATACCAAGAAAGGCTAGAGGAACTAAACATGTATAGCTTGGAGCAGAGAAGGGAGAGGGGAGATAGCAGCTTTCAAATATATCAAATATTGTAACCGGCTAGAGGAGGGTGGAAATTTTCAAAGGAAGAGGTGTAATAGAACACAAGGGTATGTATATAAATGGAGGGCGGTAGAATCAGAGGAAACGTGCAGAAAAATGACTTCACTGAAAGGTTGATAGATAAGTGGAATTGCATCCCATATGAGGTGGTTGAGGCTAACACAGTAAAACAGTTTAAACATGCTTGAGATAAATATAAGGATATCCTCAATCTCAAACTAAATTGTGGGTAAATAGGGTCGAGGGTCAGTATAGTTTTAGATAAACAAATGGGCAGACTGGATGTGCCATGTGGCTCTTATCTGTCGTCATTTTCTATGTTTCTATATACCATATCTCCTCTTAGCCGCCTCTTAAACATGTCTAAACTGGCTAGACGTTCCTCATAGCTCAATGACTCTAAACCTTTTATCAATTTTGTCCCCTTTCTAGTTCCAAAATGTAGAGAGCTGCATGTGAAAGGAGAGAACTACAAGCAAGATCAGACTAGTGGGGTGCCTGCAGCTGATGCACTGAGGAGTTGCAGTTAGAGACTGTCATCAACCCAGAGCTAAGTAATTGCATTCAATCACCCTGATTCACTGGTGCTGCACACTACATCTACAGTTCTGCATTACCATTACACTACATCTACAGTTCAGCATCACCTTTACCCTACAGAGGGAGTCAAGTAAAGTGGACTTTGGGACTTTGTTGCACACAGCCTAAACAGGACTTTAAGACTTTCTAACTCGGGTTACCGCCGTTCTACAAGTGCACCAACGTTGTTAGTCTAGTCAGTCTGATTATTATAGTTAGACAGGAATACCGTAGAACTGTCTAGAGATTTACTGTTACAGTGTGATTGTGGCTGCAGCTAGCCAGAGTGTGTATTGATCGCCATTTTGTAGAGGCTGTTTGCACGTGTAGCTGCCATTTTGTGAGATTAACCTGTTGTACTGTATGTTCATTACTGTTTGCCATTGTTCCTAATTTATTGCCAATCCTTTTACTCCTGTCCGGTAAAACAGCCCTCTTTAACCCTTGCCATTCCCTGTCCCAAGCTATCCTTAATAAATACACTTTCCATACCCCTACTTGCGGTGTGGTCCTAGTTATTCACTATTAGTGTGGTGGGGTACAAGGGGCTTCCCGAGTCAGCCCTGGTGGAAACAGCAAGTGTCCGCGTCCCATCTACACCATCCAGAAGACTCGGGTGAAGGCACTGAATCTACCAACTCCTATATTACACCACCCCTTACATTACGCAGGGGTGTTACAATTATGATATAAAATTTTAATCAGTAACGGTTTTTGGTAATTATATTCTTATCATAAAGGGGTTTTGATAGAACAGGAGTTCTCAACCAGTGGTATTAGTACCACTGGTGGTACTTGGACCACTTACTGGTGGTACTCAGGGAAACTGGAAAGCTTGTCAGGAGATTACAGCCATACTTGTATCTTTTTTTTTTTTTTTATTGAGTTTATTTGTTATTTTCAAACACATTACACATAAACAGCCAACAACAATACAATAGACCCCTTCCCATACCCACCCACCTTACAAAAACAGGTTCTAGGTATACATACAAATTACAGCTGTAAAAATACTATACCTGGGTAATACACTGAGATAAGCAAGTTACAAAGGTGCACAAACAGATAGGAAGGGAGCAGCATCAGGGCTCCGCAAGGTCCCCGAGCCCTATTAACAATATCGGCCACCAAACACCTGAATGCTATCTACTGACATGCACACAGCAAAGGCTACCAACCCCAGCCCCACACTCTCCACTGGTCAATCTCCCACATCCCCAACTGATACAACAACCTCTTGAGGTTCCCCACCCTCTAATGCGTAAGCAGAGTCCCTCCAGGGCGACCATATTTTATGAAAAGTGTGTAGCGCCTTCCGTTTAGTATACAGAAACCTCTCATGCAGCATAGTGTTATTCACCAGACCCACCCAACTATAGAAAGAAGGAGACTCCCTGGACATCCACATCCTAGCCAACGCAACCAACGCCGTGATGTGAGAATCAACACATATCTATATATAGCTTTTGAGTCTCCTCCTCCACATTCAAACCAAATAAAAATGTTCTCGGATTTAGAGGCGATAGGCCTGAAGTCATCCCCAGTACACACTCCCAGATCTGTACAAAGAATGCGTGCGTCTCCCGACACTCCCAAATCATATGCCAAAAATTAGCGTCCACAGTACCGCATCGAACGCATCTGGCATTTCCTCTCGAACCCATATGAAATAATCTCTGAGGTGACAAATATGCTCTATGTAAAACAAAAAAGTGTACCTGTCTAAATCGCATGCAGGAAGTGGCATATTTAGGGCTTTGAAGAACCTGGGACCACTCATCCTCCGAAAGAGGACCGATGTCACCCTCCCATTTCTCCCTAAGACGCGAAACGTCTTGCGACCAGGCAACATCCCCCAAGGAAGAGTAAAGAAAGGATATCGAACGTTTGTCTGCAGCCGATGAAACAAGCCTCACTGTAGCAGAAGATTTCAACTCAACCCGACCTCCGCCCAGCCGAGCCGCCAACGCATGTCTAAGCTGTAAATACCTGTAAAAGAAGCTGTTTGGTAACACATACTCCTCTCTGAGGTGAGCAAAACTGTGCATAGATCCATCTGCATAAAGCTGACCCACTGTCAGGATTCTCGCTTCCCTCCACAGCGATCTCCCTGGGAGAGCCCTTAGTTCAGGGAAGGCACCACTACGCCACAGAGGGGTAACCGGGTCAATTCCATTATCATCAAGCATTTTCTTTGTCAGTTCCCAGATAAACAGTGCCTGATTAACTAGTGGAAGCAAACCAATATGTTTCTTTGCGGAGAGCAAATAGTGTAAAGGGGATATAGGAATTCCCCAGACCTGCCGAAGCAAAAAACCCAGTCGTCCCTGCCCCTCATCCGACACCCAAGAAATTAAATGGGTCAATTGCGCTGCAACGTAATATAGCCACAAATCCGGAAGAACCATTCCCCCCAGGTGCCTTGGCCTCTTTAGAGTTGCCAGTGAGACCTTTCGCCTCCGCCCACCCTAGACAAAAGAGGATATTAAGGAGTCAATATATTTGAAGGCCCTTTTGGGAATCACTACCGGGGAGTGCTGTAATATATATAAATACTTTGGCAACATCACCATTTTAAAAAGATTTGCCCTCCCGGTGACTGAGAGCGGAAGCTTCCCCCATATGTGCAACTTATTCTTGAACCATGCAGTAATTGGGTGGAGATTCTTATCTAAATAATCCGTCAGGACCGGCGTCACTTTCACCCCCAGATATTTAAATTCCCTTGTCATAAGGAGAGGGCAATCAGACGGGAGGGAGAATAGGGGCTCACTAGCAATCGGGCAAATACTGGACTTATCCCAGTTCACCCGCAGTCCCGAGAAGTCGCCGAACGATTCAACAAGCGTCAGAAGAGTAGACAAGGACCTCTCCACTCCCGCCAAGAACAGCAGCATATCATCGGCGTATAACGTAATCTTGTCCGTCTCAGATCCAGCTGGGAGGCCGATAATACCATCATGAGATCTGATAATACAGCTCAATGGCGAGAGCAAAGAGGGCCGGAGACAAGGGGCACCCCTGTCTTGTACCACGTCCCAGTTTAAAGGGCTCAGAGGTGTATTCATTCACGCACACACGCGCCGCCGGAGCCGAGTAGAGTAGCTGTAACCAATGCACAAATCTTGGACCGAAATCAAAGCAATCCTACACTTCCCATAAATACCCCCACTCCACTGAATCAAAGGCCTTGGCGGCGTCCAAAGACACCACCGCAGCCCCCTCAACAGTATCATAGTTAACCTGCAGCTGGGTAAAAAGCCTAAGAAGGTTGATTGATGTGGACTTTCCAGGCATGAAGCCCGTCTGGCCTGGGTGCACAATTTGTAGAATAACCCTATTAAGTCGTAAAGCCAATATTTTTGCCAGGATTTTAATGTCTGATGTTAATAGGGAAATTAGTCTATAAGATTCTGGTAAGGTGAGATCCTTACCCGGCTTAGGAATTACCACAATTAAGGCCTCAGACATAGAAGGAGGCAATGACCCACTATCAAACAGTCCATTAAATGATGTTATTAAACGGGAGATAAAAAAGGACTTAAACTGCTTAAATAGTTCAATGGGCACACCATCCACCCCAGGGGCCTTGCAGTTAGGGAATGTTTTCAAATCCTCCTCCAATTCCTCCTCAGTGAGTGGAGCCTCTAAACTGGCCACCGCCTCAGACGGCAACCTCGGCAGGTCTACAGCATAAAGATATCCTCTAAGATCGTCCAACTGATATGTGGCTCTAAAGGTGTACACGGATCTATAGTACTGATAAAACACCTGAGCTATGTCTGATGCGCTATATTTGTCACCGCCCCTCTCATCCTTGATTTGAAGTACATGGTTACGGGACTGCTCTCCACGTGCCAAAAAGGCCATATACGCCCCCCACGTCAGCCTGCTCGTAGTGTAAATGACCAGCGAAAAGAAGTCTGTGGCGCGTTTTTGAAAATGAAATACAGTCTCTGTACAGTCCATAGAAGCTTTTAGGGTACTTGGCGAGGTCTCTGCCCACCGCGACGCTCTATCCAGTCCATGGCGTCTTTGGGAGAATTGAAGAAGTGGGAGCTTCCATCTGCCACCACCCGCAGTCTCGCAGGAAAGATCATAGAATAAGGCAACTGTAGATCCCGGAGCTTTCTTTTTACTGGAATAAACTGCGCTCTGGACTTCTGCACATCAACAGCGAAATCCGGATACACAGAAATGGATGCATTATCCAACTTCATAGGACCCCTTTGCCTGGACAACCTTAGGACAGCATCTCTGTCCTTGAAATGAAGAATGCGAGCAATCAGTGTACGCGGTGGAGCCCCCGGCGGAGGTGCCTGGGGAGGCACACGGTGCGCTCTCTCAATGGCAAACTGTGCCGAGAACTCCTCTCTACCGTATTCCTTATGCAGCAGCTCCTCCAGAAATTTCACCGCATCCGCGCCCTCCGCCCTCTCTGGAACACCCACGAACCGGACATTATTACGGCGGAGACGGCCCTCTAAATCTGAGATTTTTGCTTGGCAAGTGGTCATTCGTGTGCAAAGGGTGTCGATCCGCTCACGCATGGGGGCAGTCTGGTCCTCAAGCGCCGATATGCGGTTCTCCGCCTCTCCAACTCTCTCACGCACCTGCTGCAACTCTTGTCTGAAGATGGACATTTCAACTTGGACTTCGCCAATTTTACCTGTGACTCGCAATTCTGAATCTGAAATGGCCTGGAGTAACTGTGAAAGCATAGCAGAAGAGGAAGCCGAGTCCACCACCCCCTCCGGGTCCTGCTCCGGCCGCACCGCACGCGATGAAGTAGCTGAGCCCTGCGGCAGTCCAGTGGTGGTAGAACTACGGGCATACTTTTCCAGCTTGGCCGCAGCTGCTGATTGATTAGATTTCCCCATTGTCAGGGTATACAGTCCAAACCTAACGTCTCGCATAGCAGGCAGTAGTTCAGACACAGTTAACCACCGCTATATTTATGAGGGATTCAATGCAAACTGCAGAGATGAGTATAGAACGGAGGCTTAGCAAGGCACCAGTAGTACAGTTAGCAGAGCCCAGGCAATATGCTATAATACGGATACGGATAACAGGAGCAAACTGTAAAGTTCCACAAAGGAGCCAGGGAGTGGGTCCACAGCAGCAGCACCCACCCCAAACAGGACTGATCTGGCTCAGGCAGTAGAAAGGTTCAGTAGTCCAAGCCAAAACAGAATGTTATGAAAAAACAAGCAGTCCAGCAGTGAGCTGTTAATGTCTTTGGGCAAAATATGCAGCAGAGAAGTCTCCCTGAGTAGCTGCAGAAGCTGAGTTAGATATGCACAGACAGAAAGGAAAAAAGTACCTTAAACAGGGCCAAGTATATTGTAATAAAGATCCAGAAGCACAGCTGTTAGGGAGCAACTTGTAGCATTCCACAGGAAATCAAAAGATATTTCAACAGCAATTGGACCATATGTGCCAAGGTCAGATCTGTCTAAAGGAGTAAGAACTGTGGCCACAGTATGCAGTCAGGATGACGTTCCTCATGTAGCAGCGTTACCGCTGACCTGGGACCCTGTGCTTCCAAAATGGCGTCCCTCCGCTTCACTGCAGGGAGTTTTGCGCGCCACAGCTCCTCCAGTGAAATACTCAGGGCCAGCGTGAGTGTTCTCCCCCAGCACCCTCTCTCCCAGCCACAGGGCACTTATTTATCCAGCTCCTGCCTGCTTCTTGATGAAGCCGCGGCTCCAGCCGGCGGCCGCGATCACCGCTCGGTAAGCCATCCGCAGCACGTGGTCTCCCAGGCCTCCACAGCCACTCCGGCCTCCCTGCGAACTCCTACCGCAGGGACAGCCAGACCAGAGCAGCGAGCAGCCGACCCGCTACCCGCTAACCTCTCCTGCACTCCCACACACACTGGCAGCAGCTTGGCGCGGTTGGGGCACCGTTAACAGGATGTCAAAGCAGGATGGAGATTGGAGCTCAGGAACACAGTGTCCTACTCCATCTTAGTCCAGGCCCCGCCCCCAGCCATACTTGTATCTTAACCAGCAGTAATACCAGAAGGTGTAGCTCATATGTAATGTACTTAAAGGACTGAATGGATTATGTAAAATATGTACTTTAAAACCACCGCACAATATAAAAGGGGGAAATATATATAGAGTAACTGGTACTCCACGAAAAAAAGTGCCACAGTGATAGAATATTAAATAAGGATTTAATAACTAGAACCCAATCTAAAGTTAAACACCATGGAACATGGTTGTATCCATCCAGTATGTAAGTTATTACCTAGTGTTGTTATATAATGATTGATTAAACTTATAGAACACTAGGTAATATATTGGAGCTATATAAAATCTGTTAATACAATGTCAAAGCTTTCACCACTGCAACAATACTTACATTTTTTCACCATAATTACCGTATACGTTTATAAACAGAATAAAAAGTAACCATTGATCTGCATTAAGGACAGTTTCTTTCTGGTTTAAGATTGATAAAACTTCATCAAGTCAGTGTCTAGAGAATGAACACAATGGGCCAGATTTACTAAACTGCGGGTTTGGAAAAGTGGAGATGTTGCCCATAGCAACCAATCAGATTCTAGCTGATATTCTCAAGTATGTAATAGGAAAGTGAGAGCTAGAATCTGATTGGTTGCTATGGGCAACATCTCCACTTTTCCTTTCCTGCAGCTTAGTAAATCTGGCCTATTATTCGAGCAAAGTTGCTCTGCCAGAAAAGGTCTTCTTAAGTCCCTTAACCACTTTGTGTATTTTGTGTGTACAGATTAAGCCATACTCTTAAATTAAGTTTAGAATTCTTCATATCAATTTTAGAATAATGTATTACATTTATGACATACACTACTAATATTTGAATGCATTATAACAAATTAAATCAGAATACTTATTCAGTCTAGGCTACAATGAAAATCTAAATCTAAATCCTTGCTATATGCAGAGCAAACAGAAAACACTCATACACAATAAACTGCAGTGAAGAGTACAATGCATTTCCCTAAACTCCCAAGTGTCATATAAATGTCATTATTGTGAGAGTTACATATATCTGGCATAATTAAAGTGAAAAAAATACTGCTTTATATTGATGAATTTTTCCTCTAGAGTATTTTAAAAGACTCATAAATATTTAAAACAGTTCAAGTATTTCAAAATTTAATGATGCTGAGAAGGCTTGTTATGGCAAGTCAGATTTATAGCAGTATTTTATGAACAAAATGGTTTTTAACCAACCTGACAAATTCAACCGAGACCCTTATGTCTCTTTCAAAATTAATTTGTCAAGTGTTTAAAGAAGTGAGGATGTGAATTCTACTTTATAAGCTTCAGCTCCTGTTAGATTGGAAGTGATCATAAATATCAGAAGGGTCTGGTTTATTTAACAGTTCAACACACGTCAATGAAGTAGATCCTTGCACTTCGTTTTATTTTTAATTCTATCTCACCCTCTTGGATCTCCAGTATTCCAATAATTACCCCTTCTATTTATTCAGCCTGACAATCAACCCCTCTGGTGTGTCTCCAAACTTACAATATTTTCCCCCTTCTGTTTCTCCAGTCTCCCAAAATTTCCTTCTGTGTGTCAGCCTTTAAATATTCCCCCTTGTGTGTCTCAAGTCTCTCTTTCTCCCCCTCTTTTGTTTCCAGCCTTCAAATATTTCCCCTTCTGTGGCTCCAGCCTACCTATCTCCCTCTCCTGTGTCTCCAGCCTCCAAAAATGTCCCACTTGTGTGTCTCTAGCCAATCTATCCCCTCCTCTTGTGTCTCCAGCATTTCAATCCATATATTTTTTTAATAAGCTCTGAGAACACCGGAAGACAATGATTTGGTCACAGGACTCTTTATGTGTTATTATATATGTATTCTTTCTACTGACTTCATGAATGGTCAAAAATTCTATCACCCAGAGTTTAGAAGTAATGCCACCTAAAGAGCTGATATTGCGACTTTCAGTATGTCCCATATATGAAGCGTTAAAGGGGTTGTCTATAGGCCTCAGTCTGTGACTGTATCAATGGAGTCTGACAGAGCATGGGAAGTTCAACACATTTCTGCATCTGCCATGCGGACTGGTCTATCTGATTCTGAGTGCTCTGCATGGATTGGTCCTCAAAATTGTACAACCAGCAGCTGTAAAGACTGTTTCTTATGTCTGCTGAGGTAACTGTGAAAGCGGAGCCATTTTTCAGCCATCTTCTGAGGTAACCGTACACACTGTGCTTCTCTGTCTTCTTGTTGGTGTGGGGAGAAGAAAATTTACTGACTAACAATGTCTTGTTTCTGTGTTGGCAATGTATGTTTGTTTTTCTCAATGCTGAAAATGTATTTCCTTTTACGTATAGATAATGAAATGTGTACTTTGGTAATGAAAAGTTTGCTAATTATATTTAGCTAGTCTAAAACACGTCATAAAGATGAGAAAAATATTGGCCATTCATTCCCCCCCAGTATCCCCATCCTGCCTCCACCCCCCACCCCCAGTA
>WWET01001884.1:190786-209935 GCA_011038615.1 Limnodynastes dumerilii | reverse complement strand
TTCTTTTTCCTTGTATAGCAGGTCACAAACTATCCTAATGTAGAGGTTCACTTCTTCCACCGCGTGATCCTTCCTTTATCCCGGTGTTCCACCTTCAATCTCCCGATGAATGGAAGAAAGGCACATATGGTGAAGTACGTACTAACAGTAGTGTAGTCGCTCTCTTTACCGGTTCCACTCACAGGGATAAAAACACTTTGTACATTTTCATTAAGTGGGTATGGGTGCATTCCAGGGGGTCCAATATTTGATGGTGGTGTAATACTAGTATATGGGATCCTGACCGCTAGGTATCTTACTTACAAGGCTCTCCTCTTTTTCACAGCACATAAAACGTGGAAACTTCCTCCAGGACCACCGATTCCCTCTTCTCCGTTTGCCCCTCCTCGCCGGTCAGCAGAGCCCAGGGGAAACAAAACAGGACAGGCACGGAGACCCTAGTGCAATATGCTGTTACCGGGATCCCACTCCCATATACACCCACCGATCTGCTCACCCCTTCCTCCTCTTGTTTCAATGCAACAATAAACAATCAACAGTTGAATCTGTGTTTATTTATTTACTCCAGTCTCGTATCTCCAATAAAAACTTTCAATAACAGACTTCATAAAAGGATATCCATTCTAAATTAAAAACCTTCTTTCCGGCAAGGTCAATTCGGATTTGGAGAGTGTTTCACTTGTGATATTAACTGGTTAATCGCACGATGTGGGCCCCCAATCGTGCCAAGCCACAAGTATAGCACTCACCCCACTCCGAAGTGCCGCCAAGCTATCACGGACGCCGCTACCCACAACCAACGCGTTTCAACACGGTGTGTCTTTTTCAAGGTAAGTGGGTCTGTAGCGGGTAATTGGCTTAAGTAGCGGCTCACATCTGGTTTTAGCATAATCATGTAAACAATTATATTCCACATATATATTCTGCCAAAACCTTCTCTCCTGTATATATTTTCTCCAGCAATACATATATAACTTCCATAACATCTTTAAAATCAAAATATAAAAATTAATATAAATATAAATAAAACAACAGTGACAGAGTTCCTTTCTTATAGAAAAGCCAATATCCAATTCTTCTTACAAATTTATTTTTTCATTCAAAGCAATGCCATCCTTTTATCCGGAATGCATCTATATATATTTTTCTTTTTAATTTCAAATGGCCTGTTTTATTATTTCAGTGTTCCTTCCTTGGACCTTTAAATTCATATTGTCTCTGGGTCCTAGTGCTATTCTACACATTTCCATTCAAGTGTAACCATCCGTAACAAAAAACTAAACTACTCCCAACAATAACTATGGTTCTATGATTCCATTTAGATACATCGTACCCCACAATGTATCAAAAGATGCTCCGTGCTCTGAAAATCTTTAGATACATTTTATCCACAAAAAGTGTATCGTGCTAATGTTGATAAGTGTTCCTATATTTTACAAATTTCTCCCTCAATCATTTTAAAATTTAAAGTGCATAGCTATAAAGTGCAAAGTGTAAAGGATCTTCCTTATTATTTGTGTATCTGATCTAAAAAGTGCCTATACATATCCCGAAGGGTAAATAAGGGAACTTAGTTTTAGAAGTTCCCTCCGTGCCTGTCCTGTTTTGTTTCCCCCGGGCTTTGCTGACCGGCGAGGAGGGGCGAACGGAGGAGAGGGAATCGGTGGTCCTGGAGGAAGTTTTCACGATTGATGTGCTGTGAAAAAGAGGAGAGTCTTGTAAGTAAGATACCTAGCGGTCAGGATCCCATATACTAGTATTACACCACCATCAAATATTGGACCCCCTGGAATGCACCCATACCCACTTAATGAAAATGTACAAAGTGTTTTTATCCCTGTGAGTGGAACCGGTAAAGAGAGCGACTACACTACTGTTAGTACGTACTTCACCATATGTGCCTTTCTTTTTTCCATTCATCAGGAGGTTGAAGGTGGAACACCGGGATAGAGGAAAGATCATGCGGTGGAAGAAGTGAACCTCTACATTAGGATATTTTGACCTGCTATACAAGGAAAAAGAACGGACTGAGAAAGACTGAGAATACTCAAGTGGACATTTCTGGGACTGAAAAAAATCGGGACAGAAGGTTCATATAGCACCTTATTGTGAAATAAGAAAAATTTATATTTGGTGATTGATATATTGAAAGGTTACTGTAGTTGTGTTATATACAATCCCCTATAGGTTAGCGCGATTGACTCTGTGGCGACTTTTTGATATTAGAGTTTCCTGTATACTGCCTCTGTTTTAATATAGAGGCAGGACACAGGGAAGCTTATTTGGGGTGAAGTGATAGCACCCCTACGCCATAGACTATTGCTGTTTTATTGGAGGTGCAAGACGTGTTACCACCCTACTTACAAGACAGAGAACACGTTCCTATAGGAGCATGACAAACAGAAGTACAGTCTAAATAGTTTAATCATTGGCATAAACATGAAGTCAATGGAGCTGTAATGCATACATGGGCATAAGACATTATGCGATTGCACACAATGATGCAATAGCCTCCGGATGCAACAGGTATGTATGGATTTTTGTTTATTTTAAGAAATTAAAATATATTCATAGACCCATGCATAATAATGATATTGTTAGGAAACCACTCACCGGGGTACGGAGTCTAAATGGCTTGGCTGCAGGACAACCAGCAGGTCACGGCCCCCAGTGGCAGTTCCTATGCATGCATGTAACAGACAGTACCACAACAAACAGTAACATAGTAACATACTGTAGTTGATGAGGTTGAAAAAAAAATACACTAGTCCATCAAGTTTAACCTATTATGGATTTCCTGAACTATCTTTATAACTGAAATTGATCCAGATAAAGCAACCTCCCATCTGCTGCAATCTGAAAAAATCCCTGCTGACCCAAGATGACAGTCCTTTTTCTCCCTGGCTCTACTATTGTCCTTCATTTAAATTTTAAAACGGTCCTGGTAACCCCGGATGCCCTTTTCTGCTAAAATTTAATCTAACCCTTTCTTATATAGTAATCATATCCTCTTAGACACCTCTTTTCTCAAGTAAACATGCCTAAACTGACTAGCCATTTATCATTATTATTATTAACATTTATTTATAAGGCGCTACACAGTATTCGCAGCACCGTACAGAGTACATAAGATTCAATACAATGATTAACAGAGGGAATACAATGCATGTACAAAGCAAAATGTAAAAACAGTAAGACAAAAAAAAAGAAAAACAGTGCAATGTATATATAAAAAAAAAAAAAGAAGAAGAAGAGGATGCTTAATGTGTGTAGGAGCAGATGAGTAACGAAAGACAATGGAGAGAAAAAGGTGAGAAGTGATGAGGACAAGGAAGAGGGGTGATGACAAGAGGGACTAATAGTGAGAGGACTAATAGACAGGAAACACAGGGATGGAGAGGGGGAGGGCAGGTTAGTTTAGGTGGAGGAAGTGTAGGCTAGCGTGAAGAAGTGGGTTTTGAGGGAGCGTTTGAAGGATTGGAGGGTGCTGGATTGCCTGATAGGAGGTGGTAGGTTGTTCCAATGGAGAGGGGCGGCCCGGGAGAAGTCTTGGACGCGGGAGTGAGAGGTAGTTATCAGGTTGGAGTTTAGGCGGCGATCACCAGCAGAGTGGAGGGGACAGGAGGGAGTGTGGATGGAGATAAGGGAGGAGAGATAGGGGGCGGTGGAGATGGAGAGAGTCTTGTAAGTTGTGGTGAGAAGCTTGAAGGGAATTCTGAAAGGGACAGAAAGCCAGTCTAGAGATTGACAGAGAGGGGAGGTGGAGGCAGTGTATTTGGAGAGGAAGATGAGTCTGGCTGTAGCATTAAGTATAGATTGTAGTGGTGAGAGACGGACCAGAGGGAGGTCAGAGAGGAGAATGTTGTAGTAGTCCAGAAGGGAGATAACAAGAGAGTGAATGAGCGTTTTAGTGGCATCAGCAGTTAAGAAGGGTCTGATGCAAGCAATGTTGCAGAGATGAAAGCGGCAGGACAGTGAGAGGGCGCAGATGTGGGGGGTGAAGGAGAGAGAGGAGTCCAGGATGACGCCCAGGCAGCGGGCTTGTGTGGAGGAGGAGATTGTGGAGTCGCGAATAGTAATAGAGATAGTAGGCGTACAGAGGATACGAGAAGGAGGAAAGACTACAATTTCAGTTTTGTCCATGTTAAGCTTGAGAAAGCGATCGGACATCCATGAGGAGATGGCTGAGAGGCAATCTTACACTATTGACAGAAGTTCGGGGGAGAGGTCAGGTGAGAAGAGATAGATTTGAGTGTCATCGGCATAGAGGTGGTAGTTAAAGCCAAAGGAGCTGATGAGGTCACCCAGAGAGGAGGTGTAGAGTGAGAACAGAAGGGGACCAAGGACTGAGCCCTGGGGCACACCAACGGGAAGAGGAGTGGTAGGGGAGGAGGAGCTAGGGGTTACGACAGAGAAGGAGCTGTCTGAGAGATAGGAGGAGAGCCAGGAGTGGACAAAGCCAGAGAGGCAGAGGGAGCGAAGGATGTGGAGCAGGAGAGGGTGATCAATGGTGTCAAAGGCTGCCGATAGATCCAGGAGGATGAGAAGGGAGAAGTGGCAGAAAGGAGATTATTTGTGACCTTAGTCAGGGCAGTTTCAGTGGAGTGCATGGGGCGGAACCCAGACTGGAGAGGGTCCAGGATGGAGTTGTCAGCAAGGTAGCTGATTAGACGCTTGTAAACAAGCCATTCTAGCAACTTGGAGGCAAAGGGTAACAGAGAGATAGGTCGGTAATTGGAGGGTGAAGTGGGGTCAAGGTTTGGTTTTTTAAGGATGGGGGAGACAAGAGCATGTATAAAGGGGGAGGGGAAGGAGCCAGAGGAGAGGGATAAGTTAAAGAGGTGGGCAAGATGGGAGCAGGTGGAGAGAGAGAGAGAGACCGGATTAGAGAGGATGGGATCAAGTGAGCATGTTGATGGAGGGGATGACAAAAGAAGAGAGTAAATTTCTTCAGCTGAGGTGGGGATGAAGGTAGACAGTGGTGGGTGGCTAGGGAGGAGAAGAGAGGGTGGAGATTGAGATGGAGGAGAGGCGACTGTAGAGGAGAAGGAGCTCCTGATGGAGTCTATCTTGGAAGTGAAGAAGGTGGTCAGCGGCAGAAATGGAGAGAGGGAGGGGGGGGAGAAGGGGGGGACAGAAGAGAGTTGAAGGTGGCAAAGAGGCGACGTGGGTTAGATGATTGGGAGAGAATGAGGGACTTAAAGAAGGATTGTTTCGCAAGGGCGAGGGCAGAGCTAAAAGAAGAGAGCATGAACTTGAAGTGGAGAAAGACTGCAAGGGAACGGGACTTCCTCCAGAGGCGCTCTGCAGTACGGGAGCATTTCTTTAGGAACCGAGTGAGTGGGGAGTGCCAGGGTTGGAGCGGCGAAGGGAGACAGAGGAGAGAAGGCAGGCAGCATCAAGGGCGGAGGACAGGGCGTTGTTGTAGAGTGAGGTTGCTAGGAGGGGGTCAAGGGAAGAGGTGAAGGCCATAACATCAACGGAATTGAGGTTTTTACAGGAAAGTATACGTTTGGGGGGCGGGGAAGGAGAGGGAGAGGAAGAGAGGGAGAAGGAGATAAGATGATAATCGCAGAGGGGGAAGGGAGAGATGATGAAGTCAGACAGGGAGCATGAGCCTGAGAAAACCAGGTCAAGGGAGTGACCCGGTTGTGGGTAGGTGCTGAAGTCCATTTTGATAGGCCAAGAGAGGAAGAGAGGGAAAGAAGTTTTGTAGTGGGGTCTGAGGGGTTGTCAACAGGGATGTTGAAGTCACCTAAGATAAGGGTGGTGAGGTCAGAAGACAAAAAAGTGTGGGAGCCAGGCTCCAAAGTTATCAATGAATTTGGAGGAGGGGACAGGGGGGCGGTAGACAACAGCAACGTGGAGATGGATGGGGTGATAGATGCGAATGCAGTGGACATCGAAGGAGGTGAAGGTGAGAGAGGGCTCAGGGGGTATGACGCTAAATGTGCAGGAAGGGGAAAGGAGGATGCCCACACCACCACCAGGGCGAACACCAGGCCTAGGGGTGTGGGAGAAGGAAAGACCGCCATAGGAGAGGGCAGCAGGGGAGGTAGTATCAGACGTTAAGAGCCATGTTTCAGTGATGGCGAGAAGATTGCAAGATTTGGAGATGAAGAGGTCATGGATGACAGGGAGCTTGTTGCAGATAAATCTGGCATTCCAGAGAGCCCAGGAAAATGGGAGAGAGGGAACAGGAGTTATGTGGATTAGATTGGAGGGGTTGGAGAAGCGAGGTGAAGCACGACAGAGGGTGGTGGTACATGGACGGGGGGTAAGGGTGGGCATGGGAAGGGAAGGGGAGCCTGATGGAGGACTGGGAGAGGGAATGGGGTGAGTAGGATAGGTGGGAAGGTAGAAGGTGGGAGAGAGGAGGGAGGGGGGTGGGCAGACAAGGGTCATGAGAGAAGATTGGAGACACAAATAAGTGACAAAGGCAGGAATAACAGAAGAGAGGATCAGAATATGTGAAATGTGTGCATAAGATTATGTAAAAAAGAGAGAGGGGGGGAAAAAACGAAAAAAAAAAAACATTACCTTGAACAACAAGTAAAACAAATATAAAATATGGCAAAGCAATTAAGTGCCAGGTTAGCAAAAGTTCAAAGCAGTCATCAGAAGCATCTTCAGTTTGGTTTCAGATTGCCCTGCAGGAGTTGTAGATGGATTATCCATGAAATGCTGGTGTGCATGTTTAAGAGTGATGTTCCTCATTTTTTTTTTTTTTTGGAAGTTGTAGTTTGGATGGAAACGAATCTGTTTCCTCTGTTTTCCTCCTGTTTAACTCCAGTGTAACTCCAAATTCATATATCACTTAAAATTCATCACTTAAAATGTATTCACCTAGCAGCCTAAAGGCTTATCAGCCTATACTACACTATTATATAGCTAGACTAACGTGTTCACCCTGATTGCTAACAAGCTTCAGTTACTCCTCCCAGCACAAGGTGCCATGAATTAAAGTTAAACAAACAAACAGACCCTAGGATACCAAGACCTCAACTCTCAATCACAAATTCAAAGAAATACATCTACTAGGCCCTTAGGGGGAAATGATATTACCTAGACAATAACAGTCAGTAGTTGCATAATGCTTAGTCAGTCAGTCAGAGTAATGTATGCATAATGCTTAGGGGTAAATGATATTAGGGCGAATTATCATTCCTCAATTACTCCATACCCTTTATCAATTTTGTTGCCCTTCTTTGAACCCCTTCTATTTCCAAAATGTCTTTTTTATGGAGTGGTGCCCAGAAATGAACTGAGGCATTACCAATGATTTATATGGTGGCAAAATTACACTCTCTTACCTTGCATCTATGCCTCTTTTTATATAACAAAGAACTAATAAGAGCACTCTCTCACAGAAACAAACACAGCGCACAGAGATAAAGTAAGAGAGGGAAAGGAAAAATGGGCAGGAGAACAAAGGGTAAATCACTCACAGCAGCAGACTAGGCAAGTACAAGAGGAAAGCAGAGACACAGCAGGTAAAAAGCAGGAAATGGGGCACACAGAAATCAAGGCTACAAAACAGAGTCAAGACCAAGTACTAGCAGCAGGCCAGGGCAGCAGAACACTATAACTGGCAGGGCTGGTGTGTGCGCACTGACCAATAAGGAAGGACACACTGGACCAGCCTGACATAATAGAAGCACATCCTGGCTGCTATGAGACAGCCGGGACCAGTAAACTAAGAGTGCGCTGCAACATGAACGGAAAAAGGCCATGGTGGCCAATGGGCCAGCTGTCAGACACAGCTGGGATCTAACCCCGGAAGCCACGATCCCAACTCATCACAGGTATGCTTTTTATTTCAGACTTTCGTCCAAGGTGTAATAGAATGCTAATTAATACCCAGCTCCATATGTGCATAGAATAAAAATTGAATACTGGAATATAAAAAGGAGCTACATACGTTAAGTCTGTAGTTTAAAAGTAGAGTCAATCTTTCTAAGGTGGAAGAGAATCTAGCACCAGTACAGTAGTTAACATAACTAAGCCACTTGCCCATTATAATAAACGGTCTAGAATTCTACCTAATGTACATTTTTTTCTATTCCATGTCTCACTGTCTCAGCTTATAGTGAACTGATATTAGCTGTCTAATTTACATCTATATGAACTAACCTATGGGCATCTCCTTATATGATCACTGTTTTCTAACCCTACAGCATATAATTAACATACAATAATGACATAAGCCTAAAATCTGGCCATACACTGGATCGATTATCGGCCCGATCCTACAATGATCACGTAGCGGGCCAAAAATCACTCTAGTTAGTGGCAAGAATCAATTGTTAAAATGTCCAATAAACGCACCAGAAATGCTCTGGTACGATTATTGGATTTTTAAACCTGCTTGATTTATATTGAGCTAATCAGCTATAAAAAAAAGGCTCCCTATATAAAGTGGCTTCAGCTAATTCTTGTCTCCATTGCTCCCTACACTAGCTGCTGCTGCTAGTGTGTCCGAGCAACAGCAGCAAGTATTATATATATATTATATATATATATATATATATATATATATTAGCAGGTTAGCAGGGCTCTGCCCCCCCTGCTTGGATTATCGGTCCCAACAGGAGAGGTGTATGGAGCTGACCTGTTCCGTATGGGAAATCGCCTCGTTTATCGGGCCATCCCCTGCCGAGATCGATAGTTTTCCCAGTGTATGGCCAGCTTTAGGGTTTGAAGTTTTGCTGCCTGCTTAACGGTTTGGTCCTATTTACAAAGTTACCTCATTAGTAAACTAGGGCAAGATTCGATGTTTCATACACATTATAAAGTGATTACCCTTTTAAACCAGTAACAAGTAATATCCCTAGACAAAAAAAGAAACAGAAAACTTAGATAAGTCTATATAGGCGCAAATGGTGGGTTGGTGGTTTAAGGAAATTTTAATTTATTTATTTTTTTTTTATCTACAATGGTGTAAGAATACAAGACTATGCGCAGATCATTAAATTAAATAGTTATGATGGCACGTTGTCAACAAACCATACTACATTTGGTTGCTTGGATGTATTTGTAAGTATGTGTTTGTATTTTCTTTATCCTGTTTGCTTGAATGTAAAGAAAACCCTTTTTTTCTACTAAATGACCACGGTAAACCTCCATTTACCATCAGTTTTTCCTAACTTGTTCTCATTTTCCATTTCTAATTATAGAATGAAAAACAGCCTTATCAAAGGAAAAAGGAATAACAAAGGGAGGCAAGTGTAATGCAAGAAGCCTTTCAGGTAAAATGGGGGAGAACTAGTAGCAATGAAAGAGCTATATTATACGTATTACTAAGACATGGTGGGATGATACACATGACTGGACAGTCAACTTGGAGGGCTATACTCTCTTCAGGAGGGATAGGGTAAATAAAAGGGGTTGAGGAGTATGTCTTTATATTAAACCAATGGTAATAGCAAGTATACAGGAAGTTATTTACCAGGGGATTGGTGATAATAAAGAGGCATTGTGGGTGGAAAATTCCAGCTAAAAGACCTTTACATGTCCTAAATATTAGAGGATGCAACTAGGAACTGGACTATACTGAACCTAGTAATAACAAATAATGTTAAGGTTATATCAAATAATCAAGTAAGGGAGAATTTGGGAAACAGTGATCATAGTATGATTACATTTGAAATTAGTTTTCAAAAGCAACTGTATAAGAAATCAACTAAGACTTAAAATTTTAGAAATGCAAATATGCTAAAGGAGTCTATAAAAGGCATAGACTGGGATACAGTTTTTGAAGGAAAAAATACACAAGTAAAGTGCCTGTCTTCAAAATGAAGGGACAGAGGAGTTCATCCATATCTAGAAGGAATGTAATAAAAAATACAAGAAGGAATTGGCAAAAAGAGAAAATTAAAAACAAGTTGCATAAGAAAGTAAGACAAAAGTTTTTTTTAAGTATATAAATGGCAAAAGGATCAGAAAAGACAATATAGGATCCCTTAAAAGTGAGATGGTCAGCGATGATAAAGAAAAAGCAAAGCACTTTCTTTTCTTCAGTATTTACTAAAGAAACACAAATGGTAGGAATAATATATAAAAATGAAACTGCAACCGTACCATTACTTAATTTGTATGACAAAGGAAAAAGTCTAAAGGCGATTGAAGAAAATTAAGATAAAATTCCAGGTCCTGATGGCATAATCCCAAGGGTTCTTATGGAGCTAAACTCAGAAATAGCTAGACCGGTACTCTTAATATTCATAGATTCAATTTCAGCAGGCTCTGTACCAAGGGATTGGCATATAGCACATGTAGTGTCGCTATTTAACAAGGCAATGAGATTACAATCGTGTAATTATAGACCTGTAAGTCTGACATCAATAGTTAGGAAACTACTGTAAGGTATAGTAAGGGATAATATTCAGGATTAAGACATTTTTTGTGTATATATGTAGGCGCTAGAGATACAGTATCCAATCCACAGTCTTTGTAATTTCAATTGGTTAAGTAGGTTAGGAAGTGTCCTTTTGAAAGTCTTAATCTCAGAGGGTTCAGACATATATTCAAATGGTTCATGAAAGGTACTCACGATCCTCCAATAATAGCCGTTCCTCCTTTCCAACCATTACTTTATCAATAAAAGTCTTTCAACTTTATGATGATTTTTGTGTTGTATTTCTTTATTAAACGGTCCGTTTGTTGTGTCGGTTCTTTAAGGGTTAAAGATCCTTATATTTCCTCCGTCTCATTCATATATGGAAGACAAAAAGAACTTATAGTGCATTACCTTTTGAACAGTATAATCAAGCAAATAGATGTATTGCACTTACATTAGATCTGATATTAAAGTGAAGTGAAGGGATCAGAGGAAGATCGGAGATCCAACGGGAACTAGAGGAATCTACTTATATTGAAGTAGATTCCTCTAGTCCTTCAATAAAAGTAGATTCCCCTAGTTCCCGTTGAATCTCCGATCTTCCTCTGATCCCTTCAAGGTCCGGATCTCCGAGTGTCCACTTAGAGTCCCCCTTCGTGTCGCTCCCGTATGTGTATGAAATATATATAAAGAGCACTATCGTGCATTATCCTTAGGGATGACAATTAGAACAAAACAAGGTTGTATTGCACTCACATTCAATTCATCATATATACGCCTCTATGTATAGTCTTTTCCTCCGGTCTTTCCTCGTTCCCCTCTCCTTCCACGTGAGTTCTAATTGTCATCCCTAAGGATAGTGCTCTTTATATATATTTCACGCACATACGGGAGCAACACGAAGGGGGACTCTAAGTGGATGCTCGGAGATCCGTACCTTGAAAGGATCAGAGGAAGATCGGAGATCCAACGGGAACTAGAGGAATCTACTTATATTGAAGGGCACTTTAATATCAGATCTAATGTAAGTGCAATACGTCTATTTGCTTGATTATACTGTTCAAAAGGTAATGCACTATTAGTTCTTTCTGTCTTTCATATATGAATGAGACGGAGGAAATATAAGGATCTTTAACCCTTAAAGAACAGACACAACAAACGGACCATTTAATAAAGAAATACAACACAAAAATCATCATAAAGTTGAAAGACTTTTATTGATAAAGTAACGGCTGGAAAGGAGGAACGGCTATTATTGGAGGATCGTGAGTACCTTTCATGAACCATTTGAATATATGTCTGAACCCTCTGAGATTAAGACTTTCAAAAGGACACTTCCTAACCTACTTAACCAATTGAAATTACAAAAATTGTGGATTGGATACTGTATCTCTAGCGCCTACACATATACACAAAAAATTTCTTTGTCTGTATTTGTATTGTTGTAGTGGTTTGTGGATTCCACTATTGTGTATAAAGTAAGGCAGCAGGAGTTTTTGTAAAGAGCGCAGGTATTGACAGAAAAAGTTTCTTTTTTGCATGTACAATATTCAGGATTATGTGGCATGCAAAAAGATTATTAGTAGGAATTAACATGGATTTGTAAGAGATAGGTCATGCCAAACTAACCTAATTAGCTTCTATGAGGAACTTAGTTAGAACTTAGACCAGGGTAGTGCAGTAGATGTGGTTTACTTAGATTTTGCAAAAGCCTTTGATACAGTGCCACACAAAAGGTTGGTTCACAAAATATGGGAACTGAGTCTAGGAAAGAACATTTGTTTTTAGGTCAAAAACTAGTCGGAGAATAGGGAACAGAGAGTTGTGATAAATGGGACATCTTCTAATTGGTCAAAAGTATTAAGCAATGTACTTCAAGGTTCCATGCTGGGTCCACTCCTATTAAATATATTTATTAATGACCTTGGAGATGGTTTAGAAAGCTAAGTTTCCATTTTTGCAGATGAGAAAATTATGTAAGGTGATAGAATCAGAGCAAGATGTAGCTTCTCTACAGAGGAACTTGAATAAACTGGAGGATTGGGCAATCAAATGGAAGATGAGTTTTACCATAGATAAATGTAAGATTATGCATTTAGAAATCAAAAAACAAGAATGCAATCTATAAATTAAATGGGGTAAATTTAGGGAAATCTATAATGGAGAAGGATTTGGGAGTGCTCATGGATGATAGACTTAGCAATAGTGCTCAAAGTCAAGCTGCAGCTGCAAGGGGCCCATAAAGTATTAGCATGCATAAAAAAAGTGCAGAGATGCAAAGGAAGATTGTGTAATTTACACCTTGGATAAAAGTCTGAACTAAAAAGCATATCTGTTATGAGCCGTGATCGCGTCTTCCGGGGTTAGATCCCAGCTGTGTCTGACAGCTGGCCCAAAGGCCACTGTGGCCTTTTTCCCTTCATGCTGCAGCGCGCTCTCAATTTACTGGTCCCGATTGTTGCACAGAAGCCAGGACGTGCTCCTATTAGGTCAGTAAGGCTGCTGATCCAGTGTGTTCTTCCTTATTGGCCAGCCTCCCTTTAAATAAATCCGTGGGCACACACCAGCCTCACCAGTTAGTGTTCTGCTACCCTGGCCTGCTAGTACTTGGTCTTGACTCTGTTCTGTAGCCTTGATTCCTGTTTGCCCAATTTCCTGCTTTTTGCCTGCTATGTCTCTGCTCTCCTCTTGTACTTGCCTAGTCTGCTGCTGTGAGCGATTTACCCTTTGTTGCTCTCTCCACGGGGCCACCCACTAAGGTTAGAGGAGAGGAAGTTTCACAACCAGCAAAGGGCAGTCAAGATATGGAATTCACTGCCAGGCATGATTGTGATGGCAGACTTAGTTGATATGAAAGGGTTAGACAAATTTTTTTCAGAAAAGGGTTTCCAGGGTTACCAAGGCCGTTAATCAAAATGAAGGAAAGTAGTGGAGCCAGGGAAAAAATATGAATGTCATCTTGAGTCACCTGGATCAATTTTTAATTATAAAAATAGGGATTACAGGAGATCCATGAGGTTAAACTTGATAAACTGGTGTCTTTTCAATAGTCATCAACTATGCAATGCAAACAAAACATTTTGCTAGGCACTACACATTAAGAATAATCATATTGTTTCTAAGATTTTGTATTCAAACATAAAAGACAAAACTTAATAAGTGATTGGAAACTGGAATTTAGATAATATTATTTGCCTCCATGACAAACACACACACACCTGATCATGCTACAGCTGTTGCAGGCGATACATGTAACACATTGCCACGCATATACATATACAACATTTAATTATACCAGCATACTAAGGATCTATCTTTTAGGGCATCACTACTTCTCTCTTTCTAGTAATTCCTCTCCCTATGCAACCAAGCATCTGAATTGCTTTTCTCATTGCTTTGTTACATTGCTTGACTACCTATAAGTCACATGAAATAATGACACCTAGATCCCTTTCCTCCTCAGTAGTTTTTAATTTAGTGCCATTAATGATACATTGAGCTTTTGGGTTTTTGTACCCCAAGTGCATGATTTTGCACCAAACTACCGACCAGTGAGTCTAACATCAGTAGTAGGGAAATTGATCAAAACACAGTTAAAGGAACAAATTGTACAGTATCTTAAATCCAGTAACTTACAGGATTCCAAGCAGCATGGATTCACTGGGGGAAGATCATGTCAAACAAATCTTAATGAACTAAACATGTATAGCTTGGAGCACAAAAAAGAGAGGGGGATCTGATAGCAGCTTTCAAATATATCAAGGGTTGTGAACAGCTAGAGGAGGGGGCATTTTTCAAAGGAAGAGGTGTAATAGAACACGATGGTATGAATATAAACTGGAGGGTGGTAGATTCAGAGGAAATATGCAGAAAAATTACTTCTCTGAAAGGGTGATAGATAAGTGGAAAAGCCTCCCATCTGAGGTGGTTGAGGCTAACACAGTAGAACAGTTAAAACATGCTTTTGTCCCCTTTTTGTGCCAAGTGGGCCAGTTCTTCCTCAGTTTGGGCCTTTGCTGCCCAAATAACCTTTTAAGCCTTTGCAAAATCATTATTTTGAGTTTGCATATAATTCCGAAAGGCCATTTTTTTGCTTTTACTATAGTTGCTATCTCTTTTGTAAACCACATTGGCTTCCTTTTTCATAGGAATGTAAAGCGTCGGACATAAAGAGTTGAATCAGGCAAGGTATTAATTATTGGGTTCTATATAGCAGTGACATAATTGGACGACCCTCAAAAATCGGTCATTTAATCAATATTTTCTTTGTAGGAACCAAAGTAATCTTAAAATGTGTAACAATGGTACTCAGGAAGAAAACAGACAGATGGGAAAGCTTATACTAATCACAGACCTGGGGAGATTTGAAACGAGATAAAAGGTAATCAAGGTAATATCAATGTAGACCTTCTCCCCAGGGCACTTAAGAGGTAATAAGTTTTGCCTGAGTCAAAGGGTGGAAAAAATTCAACATCCAATAATCATAATAATAATAAAAAGTGATTATTCTTTCTGTTCTCCTCAGTCCTAATTTATTTTATTTTTCAGCATACACTCACTCCAACAGGGCATTGAAAATGGTGCAAGGGTGGTACTGATGTATTTGTTATGCAATTAGGATCTAAAATATTACTCACCTCACCTCAGAGAAATGAACAAGTTTGCCTGCTCTGGAGTTCAGGAGCAATAATATACATGAAATCTAAACGATTGTGTGGTGCAATGAGAAAGATGCCAAGAGTCAAGATAACTGTACAAAACTCAACAATCATAGGATTAATGCATCTCTTGTATACAAACAATAGTGGAAACATGTGTCAAATAAATATACTTGGTAAGAGATCTTTTTCTAAAAATATAGTCACTGAGTTTGCAGGGTACTAAATTGATAGGAACCACTTGATAGCACCTAAAATAACTTGAAAATCCAAGATTTTTATTGTTTACAGATACTGACAAAACTTTAAGACAATAAACCGTATTCACACCGAAAAAGATTCTGCTTAATTAGTTGCGTAGATTTCCGAAATGACCTACTACGCATGCATAGTAGGTCATTTATGCAATCTACATACCAGTAATTTAGTTAGAAAGAGGCAGCCTAATGCTGCTTCAGGGGGTGAGTAGTTAGAAATGAGAGGGGGGGAGGGATTTAGATTAATCGGTGAGGAAACGGAGAGAGGCATTGTCCATGCATAGAAACAAGGATTCCCTAAGGAAAAAAGTGGACCATTTAGTAGTGTACACCTAATTGAACAATAAATACGTATGTAAACTGTACACTGATTTTGGTATGAATAAAATAAAACGTAACTTTTAATGTATCAATTAATAAAAAAGGGCGAAATATGATGAATAATTCATATCTGCTGAAATCAATGGGACCAGATGGGATACATCCGAGGATACTAAAAGAGCTTAGAGGGGTGCTGGCAAAACCATTAACTGAATTATTCAATCAGTCACTAATAACTGGGGTAATTCCAGAGGACTGGAAAATAGGAAATGTTTCTGCCTCTGCATAAAACTGGAAGTAGGGAAGAAGCGTCAAACTACCGACCAGTGAGTCTAACATCAGTAGTAGGGAAATTGATGGAAACACTGTTAAAGGACTAAAATAGATTCCAAAATTATATCAGGGAAGTAGCGAACATAATGTAAATGAACAGCAGTAGATATAGAATATTAAAACCATGAGGTGACCGAGGTGCACTTCGCCTACACCCCCTTACCAACGCGCTTCGCCTGGCGTAGCTTTTGCAAAGTAAGTAAAAGCGCTTGTTGGAAGAGTCCGCCGGACTGAAATAATTTTGGAATTTTTTTTAATCGCTGTGTCATTATTTGCTGTGGAGTCCACGTGCTCCGGTATTTTGTCTGACTGGGGTTTGCCTTGACCTGCGATTTGTTTACAGATTGACCACTTTATCAATTTTTTAGAGGGCTGTGGGCACTTACAGATCAGTGCAGGGCCAGATACACCCCCTCTGTGGGGCGAAGTTCAGCCATGAGGCGCCAGGCACCCCTCCAGGTATTCAGTTGGTGATTACATTAGATTAGGGAGGACTCTGTTGTCTCTTCCTAGGCAACTTTCCAGTCAGACATTCATTACCACAGCGCTTATCTTTCACCAGGGAAACTAGCTTAGTTATTTATTTCAGCAGATATGAATTATTCATCATATTTCGCCCCTTTATTTATTAATTAATACATTAAAAGTTACGTTTTATTTTATTCATACCAAAATCCGAGTAGTTTACATGCGTATTTATTGTTCAATTTGGTGTGCACTACTAAATGGTCCACTTTTTTCCTTAGGGAATCCTTGTTTCTATTGATTAGTTTATGGACCACCTGTGTAGTAGCACCCTCCCATCATTGTTTATGGGTTCATTGTATCTTACTTCTATTGTAATTTACTTGTCTGTGCGGTCTTCCCTTCCCCCTCTCCCTTGCTATTCTATTGTCCATGAATAGTTTCCTTCTTAAGAAAGGAAACTACGCACGTAAGATGAGGTAGCCCTATGGCACTCATAAGTGCCATAAGGTACTTAAAAACGAGGGCGAGTTAGGGGCAGGATGGGTGAGTCAGGTACGGATCTGTCCGCACCTAACTCACTCATAAGCGTGAATACAGTCCAATGTCAACTATGACATGAAATACTAGAATGACTGTTCAGATACACAAATAAGGAGTCACTAGTATAAAAGAAGAAGGTGATAGAGCCAATAGAGCTCAAACTGTTTTGACAGATGTCATCAGAGAGTAGTGTGAAAACCACAACAAAATGATCTGTGTTTATATACTGTATATATAATAAATATAAATTATTGCAAATTGGAAAGTTGAAATTTCAAAAATGAAACAATAAAAATTCAAATATCACACATACCAGCTTAATCTCTTCATCTATGGGTATAATACAATCATCGCTTTCAGATTCTGTTGATTTGTTCCCATCAGTTGTTTGTTTTCCATCATAATCTAATAAAAACAATGCTCAGATAATATTGATTTTATTATATAAGCAGCCCTTAGCAAATACATAAACACTGAATTTAAAGGATGGTTACCAATTAAGGTTTTAACCTTCGTAAGTAACCCTATTAAAATAAATCTTCTGCAAAAGTACAACACATATTGCTATCAACGTTTTTTGTTAATAAAAACATTCTTGCTTATTCCTAATAAATAGCCTTTTTCTTATCACAAACAGGAATAGCAGATGTAAATTCTTAGGACAATGTTTATGTGTTAAGGGTGGTCATTTTTCCATTTTATTTATTATTTATTCAGTAATCAGATTATGTAGCGCTTCACATTCATCTGTCCCTGCCCCATACTAAGGTCCCATACACATACATACACATACACAGTAGGGTTAATTTATTAAGCAATTAATTAACCTACCAACATGTTTTTGGAGTGTGGGAGGAAACCGGAGCACCCGGAGGAAACTCACACAGACACAGGGAGAACAAACTCCACACAGATAAGACCTAGTCTGGGAATAGAACTCATGACCTCACCGCTGTGAAACACAAGTGCTAGTTATTAAGCCACCGTGACAGCACAATGCACAAGGAGAAGGAATAATTATGCTCAAACTGTTGACAAATTCCCATCACAATTGTTTGGAAGGCATCCTGACCAACACTGCCTATTTTATACCTTCTGCCTCTAAATCCTCAGTTGCTTCATCTTCTGATGTATCATAGCTTTGGGCTTCATACTGTCCATCAGAAAATTTTGAGCTCTCTTCTTTCTTTTCACACAGAGACTCCTTCAATGCTCCATTGAGATGATAATCTTCATTAATTTTCACATGTTTGTCCTAAAAAAAAAAAAAACATAAAAAAAAAAAATAATAACCTCTATTTCCCCCACTTTATAATGTTCAATATTATAAATGTATGTCTAGCAATTGTGTTTTTAAGAGACAGTGAAAATGTGTGTAAAATTCCACTTTTTGCATATGTAATGTTTATGGTAGAGGTTTCCAATTAGATCTGGCACTTTCTGGAGGTTTACAGCAGGTCTCTAATACACCAAAATCAGTAAAATAAACATTTGTGGCATGGGCTTTCTTATCAATAGCTTTCAGAAAACTAAAAATCGAAATAAAATGTAAATACAACTTTTGCTTGGATCTACAGTTTCAATACTGAGCACTACAAAATAATCTCTTAGACTCCAAATGGATCTCAAGCATTAAACAAAAACTTCAAATGTGTAACCACATTTCTAATGAATAAACAGTGTCTATTATTTTTATCTATCTATCTATCTATCTATCTATCTATCTATCTATCTATCTCTATCTATCTATCTATCTATCTATCTATCTATCTATCTATCTATCTATCTATCTATCTCACTCTGTTACTCAGGGCAACCAAATAAAATAAAATGAAACTGAAGTGTAGGTGTCCTCTAACAGTCTTTGTCTAACCTTGTGCTCTTAGTCCACTGCGTGATGGTTCTACCTGCTATTGGTCCTTGCGGCAACCTCCCTCACTCCAAGAATCATGCTAAGGGATCGCACCCTGCCGAGGATGTGCAGCTAAGACTTTCCCCACCACCAGGGACCCCATTGAATACCAGATCCTCTGTTAGACTCCGCACTCACATACACTGTTTTCCTAACAAACAAGTTTACAATATTTGTTCATAATACTGTTAACAAAACACTTGCTGCATTTCATATTTCTTAAATTTGACATATTAGCACTTTATAGCTATAGTTTTTTTTTTTTACAATCAACAATAAATTTGCTTATTCCCCCCCCCCCACTCTTTAGAATACAGAAGG
>WWET01001884.1:169002-190764 GCA_011038615.1 Limnodynastes dumerilii | reverse complement strand
AAGGACTTAACAAATTGGTCGCCCCGTGACTTCTCCTGGCTCGGACGGATTAATATCCTTAAAATGACTATCCTCCCCAAACTCATGTATCTTCTCGATACATATTCCATAACTTCCAAACTTCTTTTGGGAGTTCCAAAATCTAAGTTGCGATTTTATCCTGAAGCATAAACGTCCCTATTGCTACAAAAACACAATGGGGCAGATCCAGAACAACGTTTCTGTGCAAATTTACGCATGGCAGACACATAAAATCGTGTTTTTGTATGTACTGCGCATGCGCACAACAGATAATACGCTACGTAACATAACGTAAATGTGAGCGTATGGGTCATTTACATATTTTCTGCATAAATTCGTACGTGTGGGCGTGCCAATTTTACGTGTGGCAAAACTACGTCTAAAATACGCAATGTAGGCAGGGGTTTTCATTTAAATTGTACAGTATGGGCGTGCTTAGCTGCGTAAGTCCGTGTTGCCCATCCGTACGTGTGCGGACGACAGTGGTTACGTGGCCAAAAGTTAAGGTAGGGTTTGGAAAGTGGAACTCGGTAAAAATACGCACATTCAAGGGGTGTGCCAAGGGGAGTGTATAGAAGGTACGCACGTGTAAATACGCTACGCTAGTAAATGGATTGCAAACGGAGTTCTGGATCTACCCCAATGTTTTCACCCAAAGCCAGGGGGGGCCTCAACTTCCATGTCTTTGCTCCATTTGCGAATCGGTTTTCTTAGGCTGGGTAGTTAATTGGACCAGACGTGATGGGGATAAGCAGTGGATCGAGGTGGGGGAACCTGCTCTCCCCTATCCCCCTCCACATGGTGCCCTGGTTACCCAGGACACCTAAATCGCAACACCCCACGATAGGGCCCACCATCGCACGCTGGAACAGACATCGCAAACTCCCCAATATCTCTAGTTATCCATCCACCATCACTTCATGCATCCTCAACACACAGTTTCCTCCAAAAAATACGCTACAGAATTTAAAATCATGGGTGGATGCGGGGGGTGTACAGGGTTAATCAGCTGATGGATCCCATTGGGGTGGCCTTGTTACAAACTATCCAAGAGATATACAGCTTTACCTCTGGGGAGCACTGGGCCTACTTCCAATTAGGGCATTTTCTCTAGACTCTGTCTGACCAGATTTGAAACCCTCTGTACTGCTGCAACACCTCTGAGACACATCATCTCTCTGCTATATAAATTACTGATGGACGGTCACTCAAATATAGGGCTCGCTTTAGTCACACTCTGAAACAGAAAACTTCCCTCTCCAAGGCTGTCTGGTCTAAATTATTCCAGACCATCCACTGTTCCTCATATAGCTTATCTATAGTAGAAACAAGATATAAACTCCTCTCCCAGTGGTATATGGTCCTTACCAGGTTACATGCAATCTTTCTGGCCACCTCAGATACCTGTTGGATATGTGGTTCCTCAAGGGTTACCTTCTGGAACCAAGTCATCAGAATAGCTGAGCTACTGGATGGGGGGCAGGTTCCAGAGATTCCTTAAATTCCCTCCCCATCTCCACATATAAAAAGTCTCTCTTAAGACACCTAAGTAATGCAGCGGTAGCCATAATTCTGGTGCACTGTAAATCACCCAATCCCCAATTTTCAATTAAAGAATGGATGGACGAAAAGGATTTTTACTTGACCATTGTCGATCTAACTATAAGCACATGACCAATTCCACCTCTTCACAGTGATGTGGTTTGCCTAGATGGAATTTAAAGAAATCCCTGACTTTTCTGCCCTTAGCAGTTCCTAAGGGCTCTACAAGGCCTCACTGACCCTACCTTTACTTTTACTCCATAACATTCATGGCCATCAGACCACCTCTACCTATCCCCCCCTCCCTGTCCATTCTCCCTTTCACCTTTTTATCTTTTATACCTTCTCCTTTATAGACCACCTTGGTTGTTTACAGGTGAAAATCACGAGCTTCCGCTGGCCCCTACCCCACTTTTTATAAGGGTCGTTTCTCACCTACGTTCATGGCTCGCTGCAAATAGTTTAAAAAAAAATTCTCAGAAAAAAATTTAAATCAGCATTGGAAAGTTCACCTGCAGTTTGTGTCAAAATTAACTGTATAATCACAATCTTGACAATCAGACAATAATATGTGCTTATGAAGCAAAAAGGAATTACTAAATAACCATTAATGTTTAACAGTCATCACATTTAATAAACATAAAATGTGCATTTTCTAGTAAAGACTAATTTTAAAAAGATTAAGATACAGAAGTTATTTATCACGTTTATCATCATAACAGAATTGTGAGCTTCTGTATTTCATTTTAAGGTAAACCATACTCAAAAGTGTTTTTTACAGTATACAGCACATCTGGAAAGTATTCACAGCGCATCACTTTTTCCACATTTTGTTATGTTACAGCCTTATTCCAAAATGGAATAAATTCATTTTTTCCCCCAAAATTCTACACACAAAACCCCATAATGACAACATGCAAAAAGATTTTTGGAGATTTTTGCTAATTTATTAAAAATCAAAAACTAAGAAATCACATGTACATAAGTATTCACAGCCTTTGCCATGAAGCTCAAAATTGAGCTCAGGTGCATTCTATTTCCACTGATAATCCTTGAGATGTTCCTACAGCTTAGTTGGAGTCCACCTGTGGTAAATTCTGTTGATTGGACATGATTTGGAAAGGCACACACCTGTCTATATAAGGTCTCACACAAACTAAGCATGAAGTCAAAGGAATTGTCTATAGACCTCCGAGACTGGGGAAGGATACAGAAAAATATCTGCTGCTTTGAAGGTCCCAATAAGCACAGTGGCCTCCATCATCTATAAATGGAAGACATTTGGAACCATCAGGACTCTTCCTAGAGCTTCCCGGCCATCTAAACTAAGCGAGTGGTGGAGAAGGGCCCTAGTCAGGGAGGCGATCAAGAAGCCGATTGTCACGCTGTCAGAGCTACAGCATTCCTCTGTGGAGAGAGGAGAAACTTCCAGAAGGACAACCACCTCTGCAGCAATCCACCAGTCAGTCCTGTATGGTACAGTGGCCAGACTGAAACCACTCCTTAGTAAAAAGCACACATGGAGTTTGCCAAAATACACCTAAAGGACTCTCAGACCATCAGCAACAAAATTCTCTGGTCTGATGAGACAAAGATTGAACTCTTTGGCGTGAATAACAAGCATTATGTTTGGAGGAAACCAGGCACCACTCATCACCAGGCCAATACCATCCCTACAGTGAAGCATGGTGGTGGCAGCATCATGCTGTGGGGATGTTTATCAGTGGCCTGAACTGGGAGACTAGTCAGGATAGAGGGAAATATGAATGCAGCAATGTACAGAGACATCCTGGGTGAAAACCTGCTCCAGAGCGCTCTCAAGCTCAGACTGGGACGACGGTTCAGAGGTGCAGCACGGGAGAAGTCCTGGATACGGGCGTGAGATGTGGTGATCAGTAAAGAGGTCAAACAGTGCTGGTTAGCAGAACGGAGAGGGTGGGAAGGGGTGTGCATGTTGATGAGGGAAGAGAGGTAGGGAGCAGTGGAGGAGGAGATGGCCTTAAAGGTGAGGGTAAGGAGTTTAAAGAAAGGTCTGAAATGGACAGGAAGCCAATGGAGGGTTTGACATAAAGGAGAGGCCAAAGTTGAGCTGCGTGAGAGGAAAATGAGTCTGGAATCAGCATTGAGTATAGATTGAAGGGGTGCAAGATAGGTGAGCGGGGGACCTATGAGGAGGAGGTTACAGTAGTCGAGGCGTGATATGACTAAAGAGTGGATGAGGGTTTTAGTAGCTTCCTTGGTGAGGAAGGGACGGATGCATGCAATGTTGCGTAGGTGGAAATGACAAGAATGAGAAAGGGCACGGATGTGTGGTACAAAGGAAAGTGAGGAGTCAAGGATGACACCTAGGCAACGAACTTGAGGGGATGAGGAGACAGAGGTATCACCAATGGTTATCGTGATGGAAGGCGGGGAGGAAATCCTAGGGGGGGGGAACAATAATTTGCAAGGCACTTAGAAATCTTGGACAGTGATGAATCCTCTATGTGACCGCTATTTAAACTTGGATCCTTGAATCTATCTGAGTTTATAGATTTAACACATATGTTTTTTACCTGATGGAGAAATTACATCTTTGATGTTTCACCTGCTATTTGCATTTAGTTTGAATCTTGTAACGTGCAATGTTGATGTATGTCTACAAGACAAAGTGTTGCTGTTCCCTTGATTATTTATCTGTTGCTGGATGCTATGTGTACCAATAAAAGCTTTATTTAAAAAAATAAAGAAGTTTCCGTGTCTCAGACAAATGTAAGCAGCATTACTTTATCTAATAGCTTTTAAAAAGGACATTCTTTAGTATGTGTGTGTGTTTACTATTATGGCAAATAAATACTTATATTACTTAAGTAAAAAGCATATGGAGTGAAGATGTTTGTCATAGAGAATGTGATTTAGCATTTTCAGTTTTTATTATTTTTTTATTCATTTTATTCCATGTCAGAATTCTATATTAATTTTCCTATCACGGAAGCTGATTCAGGGTTTGAGAGTTGGAAGAAACAAGGTTCAGCTCTGCACCTGAACAAGTCATGGTGTCACGTGAGGGGGGCAAATTCACCTAATATTTCTACTGTCATTTTATAATGTCATTTAAAGTGCAGCTAAGAAAAAGCATCTCTCAGCTCCTCAGCAGGGTACACACTGGAGGATTATCTGATGATTATTGTTCCAATTACATGATAATCATCAGATCCAAAATTATTCCAGTGTGTCCTGTGACAGGATGCTCAGAATGGGCAGAGACTCCATCGCATCGTGTGATTTGGTTTTCAGAAGCTCCTCATTATAAAAGATCAGCGATGTCCTGATGTCTGCTTCTTTCTTCATTGTGCACTGTATCCCCAGCAGTCAGTAACAATAGTCCTGCATACAAAAAAGATTACAGTCCGTTATCTAGCGCTGCTTCCACTATATGTTCACACTATGGGAAGCTGGTATCTGTTTTTATATAATTGTTTCAGTTATACAGATATTCCAATTAAGTCTTGTAAAGTATGGTTACACTATGGATAAGATGTTACTCTGACTTCAATGAAGTCTTATGAAGTATGGTTGCACTGTGAATAAAAAATTAATCTGAACAGTTGACAATATTATTAGAACATGCAGTATAGAGTACAAATCTCCGTTACAATATATCCTCCTGCTGTTCTATTATATGCAATGGCGCTGTCCATCAAACCTTCTTATAAGATTAATGTCCAGTAAGATCTTACAAGATATGACAATGTTGTAGATTTAGTGTGCTTTTCTAAATCATTCATACGTTGCACTCCAGATCACAGTAATATTGGTGCAAGCAGGATAAGTACAGAGTGTCCGTTACAAAGTATTCTTTTGCAGATCAAATCAGTGCTATACGCGATAGCGCTGTCCGGCAGACCTTCATATGAAGTTGAAAAAGATAGAGTGTAAACAGTACCGTATGATGAAAGGTAGATACAGAAGCTCTTTTCTGTCCCCAGGAATACTGTTGGTTCTGCTGGGCTCCTGATTAAAGCCCGCACGGCAGAGGGAAGTGACAGGGGGTGTGCACTCCTCTCTGTTTCGCGTAATTTCAGACCCCCACGCGCACGGAAAGCGCGCGGGAGTCTGGATCCGGTCCTGGGTTAGGAATTTTCTCTCTTTCTCTGATATGGCTTCCTGTTCATAGTACTTATTAATTAAATGTTGATACATATCAGTTATCCTCTTTGTAGGGTTATTTTTCAATTTTTCATATGTATTACGGTCAAATTTGTCCTGGAAGGTATAGAATTCATATTATGTAACAATTACATCATTTTCAAATCAAATTCTTATCTACAGAAGACTGGGACTGCGATGGGCGCCCAGTCTAGCGAATCTGTTCATGTCCAAGTGGGAACAAGATTTCATTTGGGACAAAACAGAATGGAACACACATCTAAAGTATTACACTAGATACATAGATGACATCTTGTTTATCTGGTCAGGGCCCAAGGAATCGCTTGAGGAATTCTGTACTTATCTGAATTCAAATGATAGAAGCATTAAACTAACGTTTGAAATAAGCCAAACCAATGTAAACTTCCTGGACTTAAATATCTATGTGGGACTTAAATATCTATGTGGAAGGAGGTGATATCAAATTTAAGACCTATCACAAACCCACAGACGGCAACTCTTATATTTTACAGACAAGTTGCCATCATAACAAGTGGCTCAAAAATGTCCCCTACTACGAATTTAGGAGGCTAAAACGCATATAGCAGAACCGTCAGGCATGGGAAAAATCCTAACAAAAGGATTCCATAGGTGTGGGACCTGTCTGCCATGTAGAACACATAGCAAACAAGAATCCAAAGTTACTACATTTTGTTCCACTCAGACTGGACAAATATACCCCATTAAAGAATTCATTACGTGCTCCACCACTAATGTGATTTATTGCATAGAATGTACTTGCAATAAACAATATATAGGGAAAACCACAAGACCATTGAGAGTAAGATGGGGGGAGCACATCCGTAATATCAGGAAGGGGGTGGAAAACCATGCTCTATCTGCACACTTTAAATTAGCTCACCAATGTTCCACTAGTGCTATCACTAAAATGATAGGACTTGCGAAAATTAATGAACACTGGAGGAAAAATGACATAACAGAGGCCCTAGCCAGAGCAGAAATGAGAAACATTTTTGAAATGCAAAGCCTGGCTCCAAAGGGACATAATGCCGACTTTGAGCTCAAATGGTCAACCCAGCCCTTCATTAAGACCCCCTGAAATATTCTGTCATTTCAGAGAGAAGTTAGAGAGTTGATGGGAATGATTAAAGGGAGTGATTACCCCCTAAAATACACTACAATCTATTGCAAATACCATATGACTGATGTGTGTATATATAAACTGAATAGGGATTGCATGACATAAAGAGTGCCAACAATACAACTGTTGCTATTGGAGACTGCACTTAATAATATGAGTATACTTATAAATACCAGTTATTGAACTTGTAATGGACAAACTAGGGATACAGTTTGATTCCAAAATACACTTTTTTAGGATATAAAGAATGCCTACAATACATCTGTTGCTATTGGAGACTGTCCTTAGCAATATGAGTAAACGTATAAATACCAGTTATTGAACTTGTAACGGACAAACTAGGGATACAGTTTGATTCCTAAGTACACTATATAACACCTAGTTTTTTCTAGTATTACAAAAACTGGTTTTTAATACAAATTCTTTTAACAATGTTTACTTTTTATTTGACTACCAGATATCTATTCTTATGGACTATTATGAACTTTTTAGCAAACCAAGTTCTCATTTTTAAGACTTTTATTTTACCATTTATGTGTAACAAACCATGTTAAATATTTTCATGAATTTTATGTAGCACACCTAAATAGGTGTTGAAGAAAACATAGCGCTTTTATATGATTAAACCTGCATAGGGATTGGTAGCTAAACTCCAAACACCATGTAACCCTATAATGAGGAGGGTATTTCTATATATATCCTTTATCCCCAAGGTTTACTCAATTCTGCCTTGAGAAAGGCCCCCAGAGAGGGCCGAAACACGTTGGCTAAGAGGGGGACCCACTGCGCTCCCAATAAGCGCTTTATGACATTTGTTTAGCGATAAATGTCCATCTTGTTTGTGAGTAAATTTTATTTGTTTAAATGTCCCAATAAAAATTTGTCTGCACCATAGAGGCTCTTCTGTTTATCTCCCTGGCTTCAGCACCTGTACTCCCCCCTAATCAAGTGAGAGGCATCTGCACCACCTGTACACACCACTGTCAGGAGGGGGATCTGCTGCTGCTACAAGCTGACACAGAATACAGCTAACAACCAAACGAGGGAAGAAGTAATCAGGAGCCCAGCAGAACCAACAGTATTCCTGGGGACAGAAAAGAACTTCTGTATCTACCTTCCATCATACGGTACTGTTTACACTCTATCTTTTTCAACTTCATATGAAGGTCTGCCGGACAGCGCTATCGCGTATAGCACTGATTTGATCTGCAAAAGAATACTTTGTAACGGACACTCTGTACTTATCCTGCTTGCACCAATATTACTGTGATCTGGAGTGCAACGTATGAATGATTTAGAAAAGCACACTAACTACAACATTGCCATATCTTGTAAGATCTTACTGGATATTAATCTTATAAGAAGGTTTGACGGACAGCGCCATTGCATATAACAGAACTGCAGGAGGATATATTGTAACGGACATTTGTACTCTATACTGCATGTTCTAATAATATTGTCAACTGTTCAGATTGATTTTTTATTCACAGTGCAACCATACTTCATAAGACTTCATTGACGTCAGAGTAACATCTTATCCATAGTGTAACCATACTTTACAGGACTTAATTGGAATATCTGTATAACTGAAACAATTATATAACAACAGATACCAGCTTCCCATAGTGTGAACATATAGTGGAAGCAGCGCTAGATAATGAACTGTAATCTTTTTTGTATGCAACAGATAGATCATTGGTCACTTTGGTAAGGGCAGTCTCAGTGGAATGGAGGGGCCGGAAACCAGATTGGAAGGGGTCCAGAAGAGAGTTGACAGTAAGGCAGCTGATGAGACGTTGGTAGACTAAGCACTCAAGGAGTTTGGAGGCGAAGGGGACAAGAGATATAGGTCGGTAGCTGGAGGGGAATGTAGGGTTCAGATTAGGTTTATTGAGAATGGGAGAGACAAGGGCATGCTTAAAAGAGAAAGGAAAGATACCAGATGAGAGGGAAAGGTTGAAAAGGTGGGCTAGATGGGATCAGGCAGTGGAAGAGAGATGTTTGAGAAGGTGAGAGGGAATAGGGTCCAAAGGGCAGGTTATGGGTGGTGAGGATATTAATAGTGAGCAAATTTCATCACTTGTCGTAGGATGGAAAGAACAAAACTCATGATGATTGCATAGAAGGGGGAGGGGGGTGGAGAGTTGGGGAGGGATGGGTGGAGGAGATGTCATTTCTGATAGAAATAATTTTGGATGAGAAATAGGAGGCAAAGTTGGAAGCAGAGATAGAGGGTGGTGTTAATGCATAAATATTAAATATTGTGAGGGCATGAAATAAAGTCATATTCATAATGATTTATATTAATCAGTGTATCGATTGCTGTGTTTGAATAGACAAGGTTTCAAATAAGGACGCAAAAATAGGCCTGAAACCATTCAAGCATACGGTTGAAATTAATGTATATTATAAGGTAACAGTAATATTAATACAAAGTGATATTATAGTATCAAATCAGAACACAAGTGATTTCAATGAAATTTTAAGAGAAACAGCATTCCACATTAAAAGGTGTATGCCTTCAAGGGATATGACATTCAAGATACCAGTCAGGTAGGGTGTGATAGTATCTATACACAGGTGGCTGGTTTTATGGTGGCAATTATAGATGGAGGGACCAGGAAACAGCATTCCAATGGCCTACCCTAGGGATGATTATCAGCATTCCAAAATAGGATGAGATTGGGCGTGCTCAGTATACACGCTGAACTATCACATTTATTTATTTGATATAACCTTAGGGATAAAAAAGGATATATGTAGCTTAGAAAATACTGTTATAAGCCCATAAACAAATATAGATTTATTATGCATCAATCACATTTCAACAGTATGCATGCACTAACTTATCTTCGCGGGCTTTCTCATTTATAACCATAATACTGTATTTGAGATTGTTTCTTTTATTTCTATGTATATGCTCTGTATGTGTATAAATTAAACTATGTTCCAATGTATTTTAATATATGTTTGTCATCCTCAGGAGGCTTCAATTCGCATCTTTATCACCAATCACCGTTAGAACATTATAATTTGGTTATATTTAGCACCATTAGATAGCTTGTAACATTCAAAGGATATCTATGTATTTTAAAATGCTACTGCTAGTGGCGTTTGAATATTATAATCATAAATGGATTTTGTTTAAAATGTCTAAGGATGAGATAGAGTAATAAAATATGCTTATTGATCATCCTGACGAGCCAAAGTGGGGTTGAGAGAGAACCAATCCCAGCAAGAACCAGAAGATCCACCAATCAGAGGAACAGCAGAACAACTGTGATGTCATGTTTCTTTTGTGTTAATGTAAATAAAAAAAGCACTGTCCATGGAATATAGATTAGAAGGTTTTTGTAGTGAAACCTCGGACAGACTGTTCCTGCGTTGATTGGTGAGACAATTGTATTTTGGCTTTGTTATTGTATTTTCTGTATATTATTGTTAAACTTTTCTTAGTAAAACTCTTTCTGTGCATTGGAACACAACTTGCGATCTGGACATTGTTTCTTTGCGGACCTATGCAATTTATGCAACTTTTGCGCAATATTATCAAAATTAATAAACTGTATGTAATAATTAATTAATATCTTATAACAACAAAAATACTTCAACAGTGGGATTGAAGGCGTGGGCTGGGAAAGGAAAGTGTTAAAAGTAGCAAAGAGCCAACGGGGGTTGGATGCCTGGGACATGATGAGAGATTTGAAGAAAATTTGGTTGGCTTAAGCAAGGGCAGAGGAGTAAGAGGAAAGGATGAATTTAAAGTGGAGGAAGTCAGCAAAGGAGTGAGATTTGCATCAGATGCGCAAGGTGGTGCAGAAGCATTTTTTGATGAAGCGTGTGACCTGAGAGTGCCATGGCTGGGGGTTAGAGTGGCGAAGGGAGATGGAGGAAGGGAGACAGGCAGAGTCAAGGGCAGAGGAGAGGGTGGTATTGTAGAAGGAGACAGCCTGGTTGGGACAGGAGAGAGAGTTAACGGGGGAGAGGAAATGGTCAAGAGAGAAGGAAAAGGCAGGAATGTCGAGGGTGCTGATATTCTGTCTGGTGAGAACGCGTTTGGGTTTGGGGGGAGGGGAGGCAGGAGAGGAGAGGGAGAAGGAGAGGAGGTGGTGGTCAGAAAGAAGAAAAGGAGAGATGGAGAAGTCAGTCAGAGTGCAGCGGTGGGTGAAGACTAGGTCAAGGGAATGGCCCTGTATGTGGGTAGGAGAGGTGGTCCATTGAGTCAGGCCAAAGGATGAGGAAATAGAGAGCAGTTTAGAAGTGCTGGAGTGGGAGGGGTTATCAACAGGGATGTTGAAGTCACCCAAGATAATAGAAGAGAGGTCAGAGGAGAGATAGTGGGTGAGCCAGGCAACAAAGTTCTCAATGAACTGTGAACAAGGGCCTGGGGGCCAGTAAGTGACAGCAATGTGGAGGTCTAGGGGGCGGAAAAGGCGGATATATAAAAATAGTAATGAAAAGTCTGGACGAAATATGCGGTAACAACACTAACTAAGATATTTATAAGAAAAATAGATAAGATATAAGTTATAGTAATAACATAAGGCTTCATTATTTTACAAGGTAATCTGTTATAATATAGTGTGGTAATCCTAAAACGGTAATAAGCTTTTAAGTGCTATAAATTAGGATCTTATGGATGAAGACAATTTAGTTGACTTAGTGATCAAGAATAAAGTCATAACAGGTGTAATGCATGATGATAACTGAGATTATTGGCATATAAAACATGTTTACATAATACAATGGTATTAATATTTTTCTTAAGAATGTGTTTTTGGGGTTTAATTTATTTAATCCCCATTCTCAGGTCATGGGTCAGATTTAATAAGGTGAGATTTTCTCTGGCGATTTAAATTGCCAAACATCTCCGTTAAACTCTGACGATTTTTTCTCAAAAATCACTGTATTTACTAAGTGGTGATTTTCTGTGGCAAAGCGATTTTCAAACAACGGCGATTTGCAGCAATTTAAATAGCAGCGATTTTTGCCTAAAATGTCTGTTGTAGTCCTATGTAAAAAGTGGTTTCTTGTGTTCTAATGAGTTTTCCCATTCCTAGTTATAAATATACCCCAATGACAGTAGAACTGCCATTATCGCCGGAATGACCCCAGCAGAGCATGTAAATGGCTTTTTTATTTATTAAATTAATGGGTTTTTTTTTGTCTATACAAAATATTGAAAAGTCAGCCCTACTATTTTTTTTCAATAATATTGGGGGCATTGACATGACGCAGCAGGCCCTGGATTTCAAGGCATCCTGGTGCTTGTGGTTCAAATTATTAAAGAATCGAGGCAAGTATATTATTTTTGTATGGATTAGGGATATGTTTATTTTTTATCTATGTATAGGGGCAAGTGTTTTATTGATGTATGGATCTGGGCATGTGTTTTTTTTTAATTTATGGATCGGGGCAACTGTTTTATTTACTAATGTATCTGGCCATATTATTGATTTATGATGTTGGGGCCATATTAATTAATTATTTATAATGTTCAGGGCATATTGTGTGTGTATTTTAATCAGGGCTGATTATTTATATATTTTGATCGAGGTAGATTAATTATTTATTTATTGTGATCGAGGCCATGTACCTGTTTTTTTTGTGTAACGGGTAACTTAATGCATTTTTATTTCTATATCATTAACTTTTTATTGTAAGGTTGTCCTATGATTGAGTGAGCATGCACTTAACCCTTGGCATGTTGCCGCTTATGGAACTATAAGGCACAGCATGCCCTGCAATACATAAGCATGCTGTACCTTCTAGCATTATATGCCGCAGCACGTTAAGGGTTAATAGCATACCACGGCTGGGTTTTTTATTATTACTAAGTTTTTTTTATTTATTTTTTTAAAATGTGATGTGCAAGGCACAAATTATGAAGGTTGTATGCTGCATGTTCACAATAAAGGCCATTTTAATAATAATAATAACAAATAGCATCAGCTGCTTACAGCTTGTGATGCCATTTTTTTTAGCTTCACTCATTAATAGCTGACCAATTGCCAGCGATTTTTGCAAAATCGCCTGTGAGAAGCAACTGTTTTTATCTCTTGTGATTTGGGACCTATTTAGCAGTGGTTTTAAAACACTACCCTAAATCCAGCAAATTCAATGTGTTTAATGGCGAGTTTAAACGCTGGCGTTTTTTTCAGCGGCAATTTTAAAGTTCAGCGAATTTTTCAACGGCAATTGAAAAAGCATAATCTCTGGCGATTTTGCCTTGACTCTCCATGAGTAAATACAGCGATTTTAAAATCGCCGCTAAATATAAGTAAACTCTGGCGATTTTAAAAAATCGCCTATAGTAAATCTGGCCCCATATCTGTAACTTTCAACTAAAATCAATTGTCTTAAGTCATTATTATTAATTGTTTTATTGCTCTCCATCTTTATATTTGTTGTGCAATGTTTGATTGTCTTCAATAAATAGCTACACCAGTGAGTGGCCTTGTTCTATTCTAAGATTAAAAATTCTTTCCAACTCACAGAGTATAAAGTTAAAAAGACCCAGATATAAATGGATTTCTCTTGTATGAATCAGGAAACCAATAAATCCACAAGTTATAAATGTTGAAAAAAAAAATTATACCTCAGGAATATTTAATATAGTAACAGGATTTTTCAAAATTGTCGGATTTTCTTCATCAAATGTCTGCTCAACTGGATTCTGCAGGCACACAAAAATATTTAGTGTTAAAATATTTACATTAAAAGCAGTTTATGATATAGAACTGACAAGTTGGCTAAATAAGTATCTCTATTCCAGGATTCACTTTCTTAAGCTGGATATCCACTGACGTTTTTAACGAAGATTCAATATTTCGTCAAATCATTAGTAACAATTCTGACCCTGACCTGCTTAATGATGGATGCCCCCCATACACACAGCACTCTAGTTTCTTGTGGATGGTTTCAAAAACTGTACAAATAAATCTTTGCTGCAATGATTACCCACAAGATTGCACGATGCAGAAACATGAATGAAAATTGTTGCAGTGAAGGCCCGGATTCACAACCATGGATGTATTACACATACGTCCGCAATTTACCGATAATAGCTACTACGCATGTGTAGTAACTGTTTTACGTAATCTGTGTATCGCTGTGTTATGTAGATTGCGTATATGCGGTCTTTAAGACCGCATATAAGCAATCTACGTAACAAAACTTAAGAACAACCCATGTTTGCAAATGGACACTGCATGGCTAGGTGCTTGATTTTATATACCTGTGGCAATGATTTTGATTAAAACACCAGAATATTTTGTCCATATATTGTGTATATATTCGTCCATATATCATACCCATGTATTTCAGTGAATACACAAATCAGCTCCACCATTTTGTGAGTGACAGCAATCTTACTCCATGATAGTGCTTAATCTGCAGATACACACAGGATGTGATGGTATACCATGTCTGTATTGCTTAAAGAACACGTCCATTAAGGCTCCAGCCTTAATGTTGCAATTTCATTGCTTTTTTAAATCTGAGTTGTAAAGTTTTGAAGGTCTCTATATTTTGTGTCAACTGAAGAAACTTTAATCAGACACCGCAAAGTTTTTTGTTTATGGAATTTCATAGCTTTTTACATAATTAAAATATTCATATTTTTTGGCCTTGGCATTATGGAAAACATAAATGCTATAGAACAGTTGGGATGCAGAGCCAGTGAGCCGAGAGTGTGTTTACAATACACTGTCTTCTCTGATTAGCTGCACTCCTGGGAGAAAAAATGCTTACTACTTATAGTGTGTATTTATTCTACCTGAACCATCAAAAGTCCAGCTTTAAATCTTCATCTTAGTGAAAAGATTAAAATTATGTAATTGGACCAAGGGTAGGAAATTTAACTCAAAGCCTGATACAGCCTTTGTAGCCTGCTGAGGAGACCAAGAATACCTTTAAAAGTCACAGGAATAAGAACATTGATGGATAAAAGTACCCCTTTCTCCACTTCTTCAATCAAAAACTCACAATAAGTTGCTGGTTTAATTAATGTATAAGAGCACCAGCCAGGTAGTTGAGTGATTTATAGTCCTTTACGAACTCTAGAGCTTGTCCAAGCTATGGGCTGGATCCAGACTTAAGTAAGTGCTTGAAATTAGTTACTCCTGGGCTAAACCATGTCAAGTTAATTGTATTCTTTGCATGCAGGGATATATCTTTGAATTCCTTACTGCACACAGATACTGACCGTCTTTACTTTTACACTGTTATTTAGATTTGGGATAGGAAACATTACCTCTCAACTCTAATACTGGTTGCAACAGATGAAATATGACTCCCCTGCAATCAACATGGTTTAGCCCAGGAGTAACTAATTTCAAGCACTTACTTAAGTCTGGATCCAGCCCTAATTAACCTTTATCTTCTTTTTATATTTACGAAATGGAGTGGATAGTAATGTCAATGTATTAATAAAAAAGTAATGTAATGTAAAGTTCTTACCAGCAAGGGTATATTATTATCAACGAATGAGACTCTCTTGTCTGCTGTAGATTTTTGCATCCTTGGTTTTGGCATTGGTGCCTAAATAGATAAAATAAGAACTTTACTATTCTAGACTATTAGACATGCCACTTGGCAAAGTCAGCTTTCTCCACAGCAAAATGGCAACCAGATGGTATTAAATAGTAGCTGGGTGGGGGCAGAGTTATACTTTGCAATAAAAATACTTGATGGGATCCAGAAATCTAATCTCATCGTGGAGCTCCTCACTGATGCTGCATTAGTGAGAGCTAAGCTGATAGGTACCAGTGCAGCAGTACCAGAAAACCTTTACAGCCCATCGGAGGACAGCCGGGACTGGAAAGTCAAGGTCTGGCTGGGTGGTAAGCTAAAATAGTCGGGTGGAGCATCCGGTTAAATGCCCTGGGGAGAATACTGCAATACAACCACTTTATTAGGAAGGTGAACTTTGGCAGCAAGACAATCTTGGTTTTAATACATGGAAGTTTAAAAGATAAAGCAATGTGTGGTAAAAGTACACATCAACAAACAAAATTAACAGAAAGGTAATTTTAAGTGTTAAAGCACTTAAATGCATTAGATGCACAAATCCTATTCTTTCAGAAATACTTCCTTCAAACTATTGAAAGAGGCGCGTGTTCCTTTAAAGATAAAACTATGTCAAACTTTTATTCATTTTCTTTATAGCTGAAGTACTGCTTTGATATAGCTTTTGCTAAATATCATATCTAGGGTGAAGGCTATAGGGAAGTGGCAGGCAACAGGAAGGCTATGGATCTATAATTATAAAAGTGTTGTTTTGTATTTGCAAGAAAAAGTGCTAAATGGCGCAAGTGCGGTTAAGCCATTTCTCGGTATTAAAGTTCATATAACATCTTGGGTGGAAGGTGTTGTTGTAAACATATTTTTGTGGCGAGTAAAAAGTACCTAGTTACTCATTATACTATTGCTATGATTGGTTAGAGTTACGCTACCTACGCTTTTACTTCTCTATATAACACCGCTTGTGTACCCAATAAAATCGGAGAAAGCTTCATTGATACAACCACTGAGTTTGTGTCCTTTCTCTCGCCGGCTATCTTAACCATTCTTATTTTTCAGATATTGATATGACTACTTAAACAAAGATTGTTTGTGAGATCCCAATCAGACTGAAGGATCAAGGGCGGGGTAACCCCAACACTATCAGACTTAAGAGTGTTTTAATTTATGCTGGATACATTTCCTTTACTGGGGTAAGTAGATCAAAGCTAGTTACTTTAATTATAAATAATGAATTCTAGATTGTTCCCCTTCTAATAATATAAATAATATAAGAAAGGAGAAAACACTTAAAATAATGGCTATGCTAACAGGCAGTCTTATAGAGAATCGTGGTGATTTTGCTGCTTAATAATGTATGCAAGAAGCAAACATGCGTCCACGCCAACACCCATTCCGCTATTATATCTTTATCAAGCTTTTAAAAAAGTTTTCTTCCTGAACTTCATGAATATATTGGTAGAATACATTCTTCTTCCTCCTCCATGTCAGCACTAACAAATCGGTAAATTCTTACTCCTTGGAGCAGGAAATAAAGAAGACAGTATATTTTAAGTATAAAAATGCTACACATCCTGCTTGCATTGTCTCCTTTTTTCTGTTCTTGGACTCTGGGAGTGTAGAAATTATTACCTTTCGTTTCTGCCTAACTTACTGACAGCAGATAGGGTCAGAATCAGGCTGTGAGGAGGAAAGTCTTAGGGTTAGGCTGCGGGAAGAAAGGGTTAGTGTTACGGTCATGGAAAGGGAGGGTTAGGGTAAGGATTAGAGTAAGGCTTGGGGTTAGATTTATATTTACCCCTCAGAACTCAGTCTTCGGTGCCCCAGGGATTAATTGCTTTGCCTCTTCAAGAGAACAGCCCTTTCAAATTAGGTTCGTTCTCAGCGGAGACCCACACCCCTTAAAACAATGCTTCCGCTAGAAGATGTCAGTGTATATATATATTTTGAAAAAGAAAATGGAAGTTGGTCTTAAAAACCAACACTCAGTAGCAGGAGCAGCTCTGAAACCAGCAGCAGCTATGGCAGTTACAGCAAGAGTCCTAAAGATGGTGTAATAGCTTGCAAGGTAAGATCCTGAATGAGATCAAGCGCTTTGAACAAAAGATACTTCTAGTAGAGCTCATCTGCGAGACTGGATGAGGTTGGCTGCAAAGGCAGGAGCAATAGCTGAAGTGATTAGAAGAACAAAAACAAACAAACCAAAAAACACAGGACTTTCCTGGCAGCCTTAAAGCACATTCTACTAGCTCAGTCCTTAAAGCAGTTATATAAAAAATAAAGTAAAAAATATATGATAAATGCAAAAAAAAAAAAAACTGCTGGTGTCTTTTTATTTTATTTCCTGTCCTATTCATATCTTAGTGCTGTCATGGAATAGTCAAGGAAATCATATTAACAGGAAAATAATCTACAGCAGTGGTATTCGGACAAATATCTGTACCCAGGACAAGTGAACAAGCTTGCAAGGAGGTAGCAGCCATACTTGCACTTTAACTAGTTGTGATATCAGGTGGCAGGGAGCATATTTAATAACATATTTTTGCAGTTAATGGAGTATGTAGAACATATACTTCAAAACCACTGCAACATATCTCAGGAAATAAATAAATAAAAATATAATATTCGGACTTCGGGTGGGCGGCGCACCAAGATGGCAGTGTTTTATTTCGGCTCCCTGTGGCTCTGATTGTTAAGGCCATAAACGCTGCACTACTCTGTGTCTCTCCCTTACTGACCGGTGGGGATTGAGGCTCATAGAGTACTGACCCGTGGTGAGTGGAACTGGTCACCAGGAACTTGTGGATTTCCCCGGACTCTGCCTCGGTCTGTGAGGCCTTGCTGAGTCGGCGGCCATCTTGCCTGTCGGCCCTGAAGCGGTGTCCCCGTGCTTTCCCCTGCAAGCAGCTGTCCCCAGTTCCAGGAGTGGGGAGAAATATAAGAAATATAAAGGTACTCTTTACAGTGGCAGGGGGTAGCAGTGATCGGAGGAGGAGTGACATTTCCATCTGACCGGGACCGCGAAGGACGCCAGGCTGGTGAGGACGGTCGCCATCTTGTTTCCCCTCGAGGCCTGACCCCTGCATATCCTTTCAAACGGTGTTTGTACAGGGAGGACCCTGGATGCATCCCACAGGTGACCCAGCTTAAGGATAATCATCAGAGGGGCCCTGGTATGTAAATACACAGCTGATTGTGGGAGCAGGAGCTGGAACTTTGAGCTTTAAACCCCCGCGCTACTGTACTTTATCTGGCTCGCGGACACCATTACCGCACCCCAGCGCCTCTAAGAATCTTAAAGCAGGTTGCAGCGCCAATAAAACATAGGGGGCTGAAGGGTGCCTCAGGTCACCACAAATAACAGTAGCCCCTATTAAGGGATCATCTGAGTATATACATTCCCTCACGGCTGTGCTTTTTTCCCCAAGTACTCTGCCAAAGCATCTCCTGTGACAGCTCCTAATTGCCCAACCTAACGGGATTGGAAACCTTGCCAACAACTTTGGATTTGCAGCATGACTACTCTTTGGGTCAATTAGTTGAAGTGGGCATGCTCTAATACTGGTTTACTTGGTTTCAGTCACTGTTGTAAGCAGTTTTTTACCATCAAGATCTACAGCAATTAACAGCAAAGAGGCACCATCTCTTGATTGTATTATATATTGCACCTCATCTTCGGAATATACTGGTTTGAGTTCTATTGCCGATTGATGTGTACCATTGTGTGTGTACCTGAAATACTGCAACTCTTCTACAGATATACCTAACAAATTGGAAATATATTGCTATCCATATAGTTAAAAAAAATTTGATCTATCCCTATATTGTTGCCAGAACTTGACTAGTGGAATTTCCTATATGTCAATATGCACCAACTTTGATTTGGCGTGACACCAATATTTTGTTAAAACATACCTGTGGATAATACAAGATTTGTGCGGACTCTGTGCCGGGCTATTCGCTACGCTTCAGGAACTCTTTTGGACACTGCGAAACCTGGTACCTTTGTTGCACTTCCAATAACTGCAGTAACTAGACAGTGGACATCTTCAATTATTGTCTGATTAAATTGTGCTTTCTCCCTAACAGTTTTCTTTCTCGCCAGACCTGGTATCGCGGATCTTCTGAGTATGGAAGGGACTACGACAAAGGAAGGATATCTGTATAGGCAAAGGGGATCGGTGCAGTAAAACATAGGAGTCAATATATTTGAATACTGTTTATTGAGTGGGGTTTTCTCTGGGGTAGAGTTTATTGTTAAGTGAGCTGGTTGAAGCAAACCTACTATTGGATAAGAGGGTAGTGCTCGCCCTACTTCTCAGAATATTTAGTTTTTTCTATTTTACCCCTCCTTGGAGGAGAAGGTTTAAATGATGTAACTTGTTACACTAATATGAGAACCACAGAACCTACCAGAAGTGTGCTATTCTAGATAAGTTCTTACCAATTATTCTGTTTACTATCTTAACTGAAACGTAGGCCCTCAGGGCATGGACAAATATTTGGATCACCCAATGGCATCCAGAAGTTCCCAATCCTCCTGAACTGGGAAAGCTAATAAAACACAAACAAAACACAAGCAGCCTCCATCTCCCGCCTCGGATAGAGTCTGTGCCCACTATGTCTCCTGAATCAATGACCTCCCCTACGGAGATGGCAAAGGAGCTTTATAACTTTATAATGCCCCATATCGACAAAAAAATTGAAGACCTCAATGCTCACTTAGACACTACCTTAGCAAAAATTGAGTCTAATACAACGCGTATTGCTACTTTAGAGCAGCGTCAAAGTGATGCTGAGGACCAGATTCATGTAGTGGGTGCGGCGTCAACTGATCATAGCGCCTCTATCCAAGCACTGATTGAAAAAGTAGACGATTTGGAGACTCGTCATAGTTGTAACAATTTAAGATTTATAGGGATTCCAGAGGTCAAGGGCCCACAACTCCTAGAGTATTTGGTCACTACGATACCTAAAGCCATGGGTATTACACAGGAGATTGCCCCAATTCACACTGAAAGGGCACATAGACTAGGCCCAGAAAGGGAGGGGTATAATAGACCGCGTCGAGTTATAGCAAAATTTCAAAACTATAGAATAAAGGAAAAAATTATTTCCAGCTACAGGAAGATTCCTCAACTGATAATGGAAAAGCGAGTGATGATCTTTCAGGATTTTTCTAATTTTGTATCCAGCAAAGGGAATTTTGGGGGATATTTACTTTGTTGCATAACCAAAACATACGCTTTTCCTTGTTATATCCGGAGAAACTGCGGGTAACGGATAATGGTAGGACCCTATACTTTACTTGCCACAAGAAGCGAAAGCACACTTTACTGTGCAACCTCCACCTATATGAGGGTCTAATTTAAAATTAATTATATGTTCTGGTTCTCCTCTCTTAACTTTAGGATCAAAAAACTTCTAAGTTGCTTTATATTGTTTAATTGCTCTTCTGAGTGAGTTCATTCTTAGGCTGCAATTCCAGGATAATGGAGTCAGCCTATGATTCAGTTTTGTTACTTAATATTAGGAAAGATAAAACATTCAAGCATGCATTTCATTTTGTCTATTTAGTCAATTTCTCTGTCACTGTTGTTTGGTCAACAAAAGTGTTTATTTTCAAGTATTACACGCAAATATTGATGATCTGTTTTTTGTCCTGAGTATTCAGAACCCAGGGGAATTACTTCAACGTCAAAGACGTAAGTGTGACTTCTTGACTCTTAGGACTGAACGACAACATGTCGACACCCACAATAGATTCAGGGATAAACACCCTCTCCACAAGATAGGATGGCTGCACCGTAACATCCCCCACTACCTCCCAGAGCACAGTCCCTAGGAGGTTCAAAATTATATCTTGGAACGTAGGTGGGTTAAATACTCCTATGTTTGAAAACAAATACAGCTCTTTAAAAACACACATGGGCTAACAGATATTTGGTGGACGTTACATCAGGGGGAACGAGATTATACTTATTATTCTGCTGTACATAGGTCGTTCTCTAGTATTGATCTCAGACACCTTGGTCACGTATGCACGAGACACCCAAATTAAAGAAATAGTTATCTCAGACCATGCTCCTGTAACATTGATGCTAGATTTCCCACAGAATATTGAGATAGATAGGATTTGGAGATTCCCAACGGCCATTGCTGGAAATCCTAGTTTTAGGGCATATCTTAGTGGTTGAACTATCTCGATGACAATGTTGAACATTTAGATAATGCGGTCCTGTTTTGGTCAGCCTCGAAACCGGTGATTAGAGGCCAAATCATGGGGTACATGGCTAAGTGGAGGAGGGATCAGGAGTCTACGAGGGTAACGTTATTACACTCGGTGAGGACTACTTTTAGCTGTTATGCAGAAACAAATTCGGAAG
>WWET01001884.1:135365-162683 GCA_011038615.1 Limnodynastes dumerilii | reverse complement strand
ATATATGTATGTGTATATATATATGTATGTGTATATATATATGTATGTGTATATATATATGTATGTGTATATGTGTATATATATATATGTGTATATATATGTATGTATGTGTATATATATGTATATATATATATACACACACCCTCCTGTAAAAATAAAAACCCTTCTCTTACCTCTTAATGTCACAGATCCTCAGCGGCGCACGGGCTGTACTCAAGACAGAGCTGCTGCTCTTTCTGTGCACTCTATGCATAGGCGTTAGAAGGGAATAGGGGCCCTGAGTATCCAGAATGTTAATTACACTGGCCAGCAGATTCTTGTAGAATTTGCCGGCCAGTGTAATTAACATTCTGGACATGCAGGGCCCCCTTTCCCTTCTAACGCTTATGCATGGAGTGCACAGAAAGACTGCACTGCACTGTGCCTGAGATGCTGCCCTGATCCCTGCTTTCACACTGAGCCCTGCGCTCTTGTCTAAGAAACGCAGGGCTCAGGCATACAGTGCGGGAGGCGGGGGTGCGGCACTGGCGTGACGTCATGACGTAGTGCATTACAGTGTAATTAACATTCTGGACACGCAGGGCCCCCTTTCCCTTCTAACGCTTATGCATGGAGTGCACAGAAAGAGACACCTGCACTGTGCCTGAGCTGCTGCCCTGATCCCTGCTTTCACACTGAGCCCTGCGCTCTTGTCTAAGAAACGCAGGGCTCAGGCATACAGTGCGGGAGGCGGGGGTGCGGCACTGGCGTGACGTCATGACGTCACCCAGTGCATTACTGGGAACGGAGCCCAAAGCCAGTAATAGTTATATTACTGGCTTGGGCCTATTAATGGAGGAAATCCAGCCCTGTCTCCGCGTACCACCTGCCAGAGGTACGCATACCACTTGTGGTACGCGTACCATGGGTTGAGAACCCCTGCCATAGATGGTTGAAGATTGAGAGGAAATTTATTGACTACAAATACCATGGATTGACCCTATCCAATTACGACAGAGAGAGAAAGATTCCGCCAGGATTCAGGATCAACAACATCCCCACGATAGGACGTAATAACCCAGAATTCTGTCGTAAGTGGGTAGCCATACTCAATAAAGCCAGCTTTGATTTGATGCTTTTAGTGGTGGAGCAATCCGGGAAAGAGGTCAAGAGACTTCAAGATGAGAGGGATGCTTTTGAATGTAACCATCATAAGACCTTGGAAGAGGATACCACTGAGGAGTGGTTGGAAAAACTACAGTTCCAAATAAAAAAACACCGATGAGGTAGTGAAATATAAGAAAGAGAAACTCAGCAAAGTTAAGAGACAATATGAGGAGAATCTGATTTACCCTTGGTTTTCCGGGACAGTGATGTTACCTAGACGCCAGTTCAACAGGAACCGACGGTATTATTACAAATCTACTACCGACTTTTCAAGTGGTCCAGAAACCTCGGACAGTGATGCAGAAGGCCCAGTGTCGAATTCTCAACCAGGTTTTTTGAACAAACCACCGGTGGGACGCAGAGGTGGTACAAGGGGAAGAGGTCGAGCAGGCCCATCCGGAGGGGGGGCCAGTGTAGGAGAGCCAAGAGTTCTCCGATCAACCAAGACCTCATAGTGAACCTAACAGACAGATCTTTATCCCAAGCGGAGAAAGAGATTCTCAATTATGGACTCTCGTTTATTCCAACCAACAATTTTAAGCCTTTACAGTGGAAAATTGACCACCATAGGTTCAGTCGGACCTTGAAACTCAAAGAATACTTTGATGCCCATCCACAGATACCCTCCAACATTGATGCCAAATATGGGAGATTTAAACCCACTTCTACATTTGAGCCGACTACTACCAATCCTTCCATCAAGAATTTTTTAAGAATGATGGACGATAGTATGTGCAAAGCATTTGATCAAATGCCTACTAAGCAACATAATCTGAATAAGGCACAGTGGAGAGCTCTCCAAAATTTTAAATCGGACGATGGACTAGTGATCCGACCCGCCGATAAAGGTGGGGCCATTGTTCTGCAGACAAGTACCCAGTATTGCAAGGAGATTTATCGCCAATTAGGCGACACAAAGGTCTATGTACCCCTTAGCAAGGATCCCACGTCAGACATTAAGGCACAGGTCGATTCACTACTGACTAAAGCATTGGAGGATGGTAGTCTGCCTCCCAAAGTGGTTGAAGCACTGATGGTGAAATTTCCAAAGACACCAATACTGTACACCATCCCTAAGATCCATAAAAATCTGAGGGAACCCCCGGGCAGACCGATTATTTCGGCAAGGGACTCGGTTTTGCAACCTCTATCAAAGTTTGTGGACTTCTTTTTACAGCCAGTGGTTCAAACACAAGGCACCTACTTGCGTGACACTACACATTTCCTGAATATTTTAAAAGAAATCCAGGACCTTCCTCAGCAAGTTTGGATGTGTACCATTGATGTCAGCAGCCTCTATACGAATATCCCACACAAGGATGGTATAGAGGCTGTAAAGAGACTATTGGAAAGCAGTGACGATTACAGTGGTCCTCCTGTCAACCTATTGCTTGAAATGCTACAAAAATCCTGACTTGCAATTACTTTTTCTTTGACGGTAAATATTACTTGCAACAACAGGGTTGTGCGATGGGCAGTAATGTGGCCCCGTCATATGCAAATACATTCATGTTTGATGTTGAACGCACCCTGTTTTTTCAAAACCCTGACTGTGCAGGTTTGATCTCCCTGTTTGTCCGCTATATAGACGATATCTTCATGATCTGGACGGGCACTAATGATCACTTTATTGCTGCAATGTCTAGAATTAATACCATGCACGCTACAATCAAATTTACCTACACCATTAACAGCAAAGAAATTGCTTTTCTGGACGTTCTTGTCTGTATTAATAATGGGAAGCTTTCAACGTGTGCTTATAATAAACCCACGGACAGGAACACACTCCTACATGCGAGGAGCCATCATCCTGCTAACTTGATCAAATCACTGCCCTATTCTCAGTTAATCAGAATCAAGAGGATTAATAGCAACCCAGTAATAGCGGACCAGCAGATGAGAGAAACCTTGAACAAATTCGAAGCAAGAGGCTATGGACGGGGTATCCTTCAGTCTGCATATAAGCGAGCACAGTTAGTATCTAGAGACACTTTGCTTGCAGTTAAACCCAAACAACAGAACTTGATGAACACACGGATCCCATGGGTCACACAGTTTGACCACTTGAGTTTCTTTAAGAAAAGGGCCTCTAAATCACTATGGCCCATTATTACTTCTGACAGTTCAATTTCGAATTTTTCCACTCGCTCTATATTACATAACCACACCAGATCCAGGAACTTGAAGGATCATCTCTGTGGTAACGATATCAGGAGCAGTAGCCCACGACAGGAGACCCACTTCCTTTCTAAGCCGGCTGGGTGTTATAAATGCCTTGGATGCACGACTTGCAAGCAAATGATAACAGGATCCATTTTCCAGCATCCGACTACAGGTAAAACCTTTAAGATTAGGCATGTCATTTCATGCACCACAAGATATGTGGTGTATGTTATTATCTGCCCATGTCGGAAGATCTACGTGGGCAAGACCAGTAGAATGGTAAGGGAGAGAATGGCCTTACATAGATCTGCTATTAAATCAGCATTGATGAACAATAAACAAGATCAACCTGTAGCCAAGCATTGGACCCTGTTGGGTCATACCGCAACAGACTTGAGGTTTATGGCCATTGACCACATCCAGCCCTTGACCAGGGGTGGTAACAGAGACCTGATACTACAAAGACGAGAGAGTACATGGATTTTTAATATGAACTCTACTACTCCAACAGGACTTAATGAACAATTGCCCTTATCCTGTTTTCTATAGACCATGTCAGTTTCTTTGTCCACGCATAACACGGTGATGATGTTTCTTTGTTTTTATACGTAGGTACCTGGTCATTTATGGTATTATGACATCACCCTCTGTTCATAAGTAACTTTAACTGGGGAACCCATTGCCTCAATGGAGGCTTTTGCATTCAGGACGGGTGATCTGCACATTCTGCTTCATATGATTTTGTGCATATGCTGTGGTAGGATATTGTTTATGTGATTCTGTGTGTATTGACTCTTGCAATACTATAGTCTGGGTGTATTCGTATAACAATACGCAACTGTGTTTTCTTCTGTTTTACTCTGGTATTTGTTTTTGAGTACCCCGTCCCCGATTTTCCTCTTATTCTCTATTTCAGAGTCACGTGCATGGTTAGGGAGGTTTGTATAGACAATCCCAGCTGTCATTAGTGGTATCTTCCGATACGCCGCACTTGTTATTTATAATGTATTAATATTTACTTTGCATTATCTGCAGGCTCCTATATATATGCTCTAATTTGATGTATACTGTTGAGCTTTTTATGTTTATTTTGAAGTTACAATTTGCTAATGATTTTCCTGCACTGTACAGATGCTGTCTTGATTATGTTTTTAAACAGAGGTTGACTGTACGCCCCCCCCTGGCCCCGCAGCCTATCACGGGTGGATGCCGTCTCCGCCTCCGTTGCTGGGATTACCTGACTCCATGGGGGGTTCGGCGTCTTCCGGGTTGTGGCGCGCGAGGTGCCCTGGAGGCGTCTTCCGGTGTGGGGCGCGCGAGGTGCCCTGGACGTGGGGGTAAGTCAGCTTCTTTTTAATCTCTATATATATAGGCTGTGTAGCATGTGTCTTTTGTTATTCGCCTGTATATTCCCTGATGAAAGTTACGCAGTTGTAACTGAAACGTTGGATTGACTTTATGGAGCAATAAAGTAGTTTTTGTTTTTCACCATGTTCAAGTCTAAGTGAGTGCCATAATTTTCATTGGACTTGTATTATTATTGTATATGAGCACCAGGAGCACGTTGCTTTTTACTTGTGAGTGCCAGTTCTGCATTGGACGTGTATTTTGCCTGCAGCAGCGATTTGGAGCTGCTTCAGCACCTACTGAGCACCACTCAATACGTTCGTTTGAGGTGGTAATATTGCTGACCCTCCTGTCAGCGGATTACCCGCTATCAATTTTTACACTCTTTATTATTGAGGCATTGTCTATACAGTTTCTTCAGCATGTCAGTACAGGAAGCATCAAGAGGCTTGGCCCAAGCCGCATTACCGATGAGGGAGACCTTCAGCTATGGAGACAATGAGGCGGAGGCAATACTATTTGCAGAAGACCCTGCGGACAGCTTGAATCAAGATTTAAGTGTCGACCTATACCATAGATCAGGGGTTCTCAACCTTTTTTTGCTGAGTACCACTTACCCGCTAAGGAACCGGGTGAAGTACCACTTACCAAAAATGATTCATTTACTGAGTCCAAAATAATTAACTTTAAAGAAATATAACAGTTAGCGTAACATTTATATGTAAGGCTCAGTTTAGGTTAATTTTAGGCTCAAGATTATTCTCATATTCTCATATTATTTATTATACCTCCCCCATTCAGATACATCCTACTCGCCAAATTACATGTTACACTTCTCCTGGAAATATTATACCTTCCCCATATGATGTATTACACTTCTGTTACATCCCTCTCCACACATTACACCATCCACCCCCCTCTGTTACATCCCTCTTAACAAATTATACCTCCCTTAAATACAGTGCGGGAGGCGGGGGTGCGGCACTGGCGTGACGTCATGACGTCACCCAGTGCATTACTGGGAACGGAGCCCAAAGCCAGTAATAGTTATATTACTGGCTTGGGCCTATTAACGGAGGAAATCCGGCCCTGCCTCCGCGTACCACCTGCCAGAGGTACGCGTACCACTGGTGGTACGAGTACCATGGGTTGAGAACCCCTGGTATAAGGGAAATAACCATGATTATGTTTTTTTTTTTTTCTAAGAATACACAGACTACTTACTGCAACAAAATGGTTTTTTTTAATTAATTTATTTTATTTAGTGATGTTACATAATGACATTGAAAAGTATCAATGTATTGCTTGAAATAAAGAAATATTATTAAAAAAAATAATAATAATATTCATTTGAATTTATATATTTATATTTTTTTTTATTGTTTTGACATTTATGAAGTGTGCTGTCCTTTTTTCTAACAGCTAATTATTATTCATGTGGTACATTTTAAATGTAATACATGATTGCCATTTATATTTATTTGGAGGTAGCATACACATGGTAGGCCTTTACACCAATTTCTTTGGTGAAACTCTAATCTATTTATTTTCCTATGGGAGTGATTGTCTACAACTCAAACACTCTCTGGGTAAATGACTTGTCCCTCTGTAAAGAATTAAAATAAAAGTCAGCTTGTTCCCAAGTGATGTTCAGTATAAATCTGTTAATAGTTTATATTTGGGGTGTGACTACATGTGCCACATAAAATGTCTTGGTTTACAAATATTTAGTAGTGAGAGTTGCGAAAGTCAGCACAATGTGTATGACAGATGTGATATGCTCTTTTGACCAACTTTATATAAGTTCCATTTGTAAAAACTAATTATTTAGACACCAAAGCAAATTGCAGAAGCAAGATTACTTTAAGCTCAGTTCTAAGGTCCAGAGGAGTAACTAAGGTGAAGTCAATGTGCACATTCCATGGACCCCTTATGGGTACCCAGGTCTAAAGGAACACTATTGCCCTCCCCCCACAGGCCTTGTCTGGTCGCAGTTAATAATATTGCTTTGCAGAGCATTAAGGCAAGGAGTCTATGCCACTGGCTGCAGTGCATATCTGTCATGTCACTGCTGCGAGTGCCACTAGATATGAAGATGAAAGAGCAGACTACTGCACCCCAGAGGAAGACAAAAGAGAGCAAAGTAATTGCACAGGGGGAAGAGGGTGCATGGATAACTGTTAATGGGGAATATTTAAAACTATTTTGGGAATATTAATAAGCATTGTGGTGGTCATATTAATAAGTAATTTTGGGATAAATGAATACCTTTTTAAGACACAAGTAAAAAAATATAATAAAATTAGAGGGTACATTTATAGTTATTGGAAGGGCACATAGAAAACAATAGTGAGGATTCATCTTTAACTACTTTGGGTGCATTAATAACTATATAGTAGTACATATGTAATGATAAATGCCCCTATGAATAAATATAAAGAACTATTGTTTGGGCACATATGTAAGCTTGTATGTATACATTTTATATCTTACATAGAAAATTCACTGGCCCATCTGCCTGTCCAGTTATGCATTCAAGCATCAACTGGGATAAACCAACACGGGGTGTTTCAGTTGGACCCTGACCAGGTTTTTGAGGGATAGGGTCCCAGTTGGACATCCTGTTGGTGTACGCTGGGCAGAACTTTGACCTTGGAACCCTATTCTGAGTTTTCTGGATGGATTTGGCAGTTAGCAGTAGCAGTTATCAGTTAGTAGTGGTGAGTATGGCACTAACCACCTGTTATCAATCACATCCCAATTTAGGAGGTACAGTCCCGATTCAAATGCTTATGGAAAAAAGGGTGCAGTTTAGACATATACGGTCAGTTCTGAGCATAGTTTAGTTAGAACAGGGGCAGAGCTTATTGAATGACAGATTTGGAAGTAACACTGGTTCCTATAAGACAGACTAAAAGGGTTGGGACCTCCAGTTGGTAGAGCTTTGACACAGGGAGCTTGTTCTGGACATTCCACTGGATAGATTTGGATGGCATCACATCCCGAGTGTCCTGAATTGTGGGCTGCAAAAGGGGCAAGGCTTATAGCAAAGAGGATGTGATTTGAACAAATAAGGTCAGTTCTGGACAGTGTTAGGCTGGAAAGAGGGCAGGGTTTATTTAAAATTACAATAAATGATGTTATTAATAAAGTAAAAGTGATTATATAACTGAACAGAAAGAAAATATTCAGATTAGGGCTACTGGCGACCTCCCAAAATAAAAAACCACACTGGTCAACCTTATGGGTATGTTGGAAGAGATTCTAAGCTGTAAATTATTTTTTTAAATGTTGACAGTAACATCCAAATCTATATATTCAAGAAATACATGGGGATATGCATGTGATTAGTTATATGGGTCTTGAACAAATTAAACAAACAGCTAGGGTTGGAGATAGGTTTGTTATATTGTGTATGAGGGAAACATACTGGACATTTTATTTAGAGACATTGGAACGGGTTCACACTTGCCTGTATGATCTGTAGGTGCAGATACATATGTAACTGCACCTATTTCTCTGGCCCCCTCCCCATCCCCCCGTTTTTAGGTACCTTATGGCCCTTACGAGTGCCATAGTGTTACCTTATCTAACTGTGTGTAGTTTCCTTCTTAAGAAGGAAACTACGCACTGACCTTTCCTCTCCCCGCCTCCCCTCCCGCCATACCTGTCTAAAACCCGTCCCCCCTCCCATTTCTACCTAACCACTCCTCGAGGTGGCTTAACGCCACTAACTAAACTACTCCGTATGGTCTTTAAAGACCGCACAGAGGCAATCTACATACCCAACTTGTACGTGGATTGCGTAAATGACCTACTATGCATGCAAAGTAGGTCATTTCGGGAAACTCTGCACCTAAGAAGCAGAGGCTTCTTAGGTGTGAATACAGACCATTGGGGCTGATTCAGAGCTGCACTTACACCTTTTTTTTAGGTGCAAGGGAAGGCAAATTTAATTTGTGAAAACAGAATTAGAATTGAAAGGTGAAGTTTCTTAGCTGAATTAAAAACAATACTGGTAATCACATAGGCTTAAAACTTAATCAATATTTACAGTTGTCACGACCCTGACCTCACCTGAGGCTTTCGTGACTTATCTGGGGCTCAAGGGGTTAATCATAACAGCCACCTGGTCTGTTCTACAATGACTAATGCCCCTTCTCCCACCCCAAATATGACTAATATTACCAATGAACTGCCATCACCAAGACTATTCACATGAGGTCTTAGGTTCTCCTTTACCCAAATCAAACAGTTATGCTTTATCAGAATTATCATCAACCCAGAATGACCTCTTCTGTTACCCGTCAGTAGCGTTTAATAACCAAGCTGGTCTGACACATAAGAACACAGAGACATGAACTTATTAACTGATATCTAATATGATAATAATCACAATGCTTAGTTACAGAGAATAACAAAATAGGCGTACAATATGCAGAACAGTTTCTTATAAAATAAAAAGGTGAAAACAGAAAGACTTACACACGAGAACCGCCGAGACAGACCAGAGATCAGGGTCAACTCTTCCGTTTGGAAGTCCCATGAAGTGAACCAAAGTTACAAATCCATACACACTTTTTAAAGGCCAAACTGCTCCTCTCCAAGTAGCCCCCACCTTTGTGACAGTTTGAGTCTGGAGAAACACTTCTTCAGAGATCTAGCTTTTATGACCCCCTTTATGTACTGATACTTTTAGGATAGGGTCATAAACTGACCAGAGCCCTAGCTCGTTCTGCCCCACTTTTTTTCAAGGTATTTCCATGAATTACCAGATCCTGGCCAAACAGAGGTCACTCTATAGTTTAATATTAATTGATACCCCTGATATTCGTTTGTATCCTGACAACAGTGTTTTAAAATAAACACTGTACATAAATATACACAAACCAAAAAAGTTAATATAGTATTAAATAGTACTTACAGCTGAGGAAGGCTCTAATGCTGGCAGAATTGGCGCCTGTATTTCTTCATCTTTCAGTAAACGGACAGGAACTGGAACTTCTTTTGGCAGCTCATCCACCAATGGTTCTGCTATAATGGAATCACTTGGTGGCAAATATGTGGACTTCCACTTTAAACTGATGTTAATTGTACCGCTTTCATTGTCCTTAAAATCTGTGAGCTGAAATGTTCCTATAAGAAATACCAAAGGAGAGTGTAAAAAAATATATATCATTTGACTCACCATCAAGTTAGTTTTCACAAAACACTTATAGGCTTTTTTTTATTTTTTTAAAGATTCTATATTTGAAAGCATGTCTAAAACAGCAGCTGACAAGGGGTGCAGTTCCAGAGTAGCTATTTTAAAGGCTTGGGATGCCTCCTAGGTAAGTTAGTAGCACTCAATCCATGGTAGAGGACCCAATAAAGGGGTTCTGAAAGTTTTAGAATTAAGACCTTCATAGCACAAAATGATCTGTAAATGGCCGGTGGCCTATAATATATTGCAAAATGATGTTACCAAACTCTCTGGGTTTTATGTTACGGATTACTGGTTAATGGCAAGAGTGTTGGGGCACTTTCTCTTTTTTATTTGTAGATTTATGTATGCTGTTAACAGGGCTGCAATTGATTTGACTGAGTCAGTCACCATTTAATTGCAGGAGACATGGGGCCTGATCCAGAGCTACGATGGTACACTGAGCGTGCTAACGCTCAGCATACCATCGCTTCACTCCCCCTTGCCCCAGCGTATTAACACTCGCTTACGCCGGCTGAAGGCTACCCTAACTTCAGCCAGCGTAAGCGAGTGTTAATACGCTAACGCCGCCCTCTCAGCCTCATTACCCTCCCTGCCCCCGCCTACCTGCAGCGTAGTAACGGAGGGAAACGCCCCCTCCAGCGTTACTACACTGTCACTACGGACGCCTGATCCATGATTGGGCATTTCCGTAGCTACGCCGGGCAACATCTGCCTGGCACATGCGCAGATTGGCTTTTAAGCCGATCTTACGCTGCTGGCTGGCGTCTTAACGGCCCATGGTACTGAAAAAAACACAACCATAAAACACTTTATGCAGCATGACACGCTGCATAATTATATTCAGATATACAAAATAAGACACTCATCCAATCTGTTCTTCACCATTTGCAATATTTTTCAATATTTTTGCATCTATTTACACATTCACAAATTTGATTAGTTTTCACTATAAAGCAAATTCCTAAAACAGATTGATAAACAGTAAAACAGATAGAACGATACTTAACCCCAGCATTTTTAACCTATTAATAAATGTGTTAGGTGCTACTCCATTAAAAAAAATAATTATGTCAGAAATAGTATACAGAAGACATATCAAACCTTATGAAGAAATGGAACATACATAATGCATATAAATACAGCTCAGTAGACACGAACATAAACGAACATTACAGAGCACAAGTATTACCTGATATGCATTTATTATGAGAAAGAGGGATTAGAGGCACTTTGGCTTTACCAATGTAGGCAGCACTCATTTCTTCATCATCAAAAACATAGAAAAGGAGGGACTCAGATTTGAGGTATTGGTCCAGGACGATATTCATTGACACTGGAAAGCACTTCAGGTCTTCAAACTGAGGATTATTGCTGCTTTTGACAATAGTAGTGTAGTGGTCACTGAAGTGGAAAAATGTATAGGCCACATAAGGGCTGGGTTGATGTTTACTGGTCCCAGGCTTCAAGTTATTGCAACTATTTATTATGATAAACAGGTCATTGAGGTGGTCTCCTGTTAGTTCCAAGGATTCATAGTTTCCAATACCTAGTGACTTCAGGAAATCAAGAATAAATAAATACGACTATTATCAGCAGTTCTTTTCATTTACATTTCCACTAAAAGAAAGGTTTAATAATTATACACATACAGATAAAATCAGCTTTAACAGATGACAACCGAGCTTAAAGCTGGTCATATAAGACTAAATCCACTAGCACTGAATTCAAAGCTTCAGCACCAGTGGGGATCAAAGGCTACTTTGGGTGACTCCTACCTAAAGATATTTGATTCATCCTTACTAAAATTGGGGACAGATCGAAAGTCTGTATAAGGCACTTGATATAAGGCACACCTAAACTCATTTAAATTCCTAACCCCTCCTCCTTGTGTTTGCATTAGACTCACCAACGGAAAACGTCCATGCTCAAAAATTGGGTGTTTTCCGATTCTGGTGAAAAAATGCCCACATTTCATAAGTCTGAAACAAGTCCATAAATAACATAGTGACTGGCATGTAAGGAGATCTGTGGACAGATTTAGATGGCAATAAAAACATAGCACAATATCCAGTTCAATCAATTTCATATTAATTTGTTTTAAACACACATGGAGTCAAAGACTTTCAAAACAACTAACTAACTGTGTAATTTTGCAGGCATTGAAAAGTCACACAGACAAATTAAAACACAAATTATGGCTATTCAATAGACAAAAAAAAATTTCTTTCTAAAAAGAGAGGGGTGACTACCTGATAATTCTGTAGCGGATCATTAAGATTTGATGTGATATAGCCTAGAGCCTTAGCACGTTCTTTATAGAGGCGAATGGCTTGCTCCATAGGTACTTTCAAGTTAATCCAGTACTCCACTGTGCCATAATTACTAATGTCACTGTCAACACCTAAAAGACATAAATAAAACAAAAGCAGTATATCTAACTTATGTTTCCATTACTATTCAATTATAGTAAGGAATCTTTGTGTTACTTACCAACTAGCATGGCGCTAAGGTAGATACGGCCAGTTTTTTCCAAGATATCTTGAACTTTCAGCTGGCATACAGCAACCGTCTTGTAATCTGTTCCATTTGCCAAGTGAAGCTCCAATCTCACAGTGCTTTTCTGTATATACTGTAGGAAAAAGTCATTTACTCGTACTAAGTATTGAGAGGTAAATTTATAAGATGGTTGTAAACCTTGCACAACAGGTGTAGTTTGGAGTTCAAAGTCATAAAATGCAAATGTACAAAAGGTAGCTGGTTCCTGATCGCCAAAGCTGTTGGTGGCAAAGGGAGAAAACAACACTTTGGATATATGAATCTCAAAGAGATTCTCACCCCTTTCTAAATGCACGGACTCATAAAATTCTTCCAAATCATTCTGGTCTGGTGTTATATTTGGTGTGAATTTGTACTGCTTAGTGCCATAAGCGATATCCTTTAGTTGTGCTGCAAAACAAGTAATATAATATGGTACATAAATAAAAAGTGCCATTTAAATGTTACAATCTTAATCATCTTAATCATTGTATATTGTATACTATTAATTATTAGAAACTTGCCTTTAGAAAGAGAAGGACAAAAAATAGCCCCTAGTAGTCTTACTTGCAACAGAAATACTAAATGTGGAAACCCTGTTGCCAATAGGAAACTAAGGCTGGGTGCATATGGGTGTCTTTATAGCACAACCATTAAAAAGCGACAATACACAATAAAGCTAAAACTAATACAATTGTATAGTTAATTAAAAAAAAACAACTCAGAAGAATTTGGAGGCCACATAATATAGGCAGAGAGCCTTTATTTTCTGTGGATGTGGGAAGCTTTTTACTTTTTTGAATTTGAATTATTCCTCAACTATAAATGAGAGGTACAGTAGAGAATAGATGTTTAAACATTTTAAAATAAATAATTAGAAAAGGAATTTTTTTCCATTGAGGGATCCATGTAAATGAACTGATACCAATTGTGATGTTTTTCTATTAAGAACGGAATCTAATCTCACAGCCCTGATAAACCTGGCCAAATCACACCTAAGTGCAGAATCTCAGTGCGTATTTTTATGATCAGTTAAGATACCCAAATATATGCACGTAAAACATGGCTGACTGATTCACAAACATGGACGTCTGACTTAGGACTAATTCACACATCGACAGAGTTAGTCCCTTAGAGGCTAGAGGTGCAAGACTCTTAATGCAAATGAGCTGCACACGGGCTACTAATGTACAGTATGGACATTCCAACAGAGTCGGGACTGATTCACAAGTTGGAGTGCCTTTCGGAAACCACCATACGTAAGGGAAAAGTTAAGGTAGCCCTCACCCACTTGTAAGTTGATGAACCAGATTTTTTGTGAGGCCATACGTCAGTACTTACTTAGATGAGTCCACACCTGCTGCATGTTTATAATCAATGGAAGTGTGTTTTTAAATGAAACAAATAAAGGCTTGTTTTTGAAAGCCTATGCTACTACAAGTGAATTCAACCTAATTGAATAAAAACTTAAAGAATTGTATTACTTATGTGGAATATCTATACGGCATATGCGAATAATATGGATGTATTTTAATATGTATGTAATAAAGTTTGTTTACAGATTTTAGAGTTGCAACTTTTATATATTGGTTTAAATTTGTTTATATTGATTGATTCACCTGTGTGACAAGGGCAGCTGTTATTTTCTTATTTTTATGAACCCTTTCTTAAACATATCAATTGAATCTACCATCACAACCTTCCCTGGCAATGAATTCTATATCTTGATTTCCCTAGCTGTAAAGAACCCCTTCTTTTGCCGATTGTGAAACTTTCTTTCCTCTAACCTTAGTGGGTGCCTGTGTTTCTTGTGTAAAGTTCTCTGTATTGACCCTTAACGTATTTGTATATAGTAATCATAAAGCATTCACAAAAAAATATATTGCATAAAAAAGCACAGATTAATTTTGGCCCAAGCTATGGGAAAGAATAGGTTTGTAAAATCTTACACCAAGAGGGTTAAAACAGGGGCTTGCTTGCAAATTATAGCCTGGAGGGCAAGCCCACACCAGCGGCCCACTGTTAAAGGTAAACAACTGGAGCCCTTTAGGGTTATCATTATTACACTGGTGATACAGTGTATAGGCGGCTGCACCACCATTAGGAGTGTTATAATCATCTTAAGTATCCTACCATTACTATTATTATATTTATATATAGAATTCATATCAGAGAATTCATGAGGCCTGACTGTCACTATGTACAGCCAATTAAGTTGTCGAGTGATATACCTCAACATATTAATTAAGTAACACAATTAAACATATTATGTCACTGTCTACTGTATGCTACAGTAGGTATTATTGCAGTTTTTATCAGTTGGGTGAAGTTGTTTTATTACATTGATTTTTACCTTCCAATTTTCGTATACGGACACCTCTGACATCAAGCATGTAGGCATACTGTTGCAACTTTATTTCACAATCTTGTCGTATTCCCTCCATTTTTTGTGTTACGTGTTCCACTTCTACCTAACAGAGAGGTAACCTTATTGAAATAATAATATTTATGATTTTATATTCAAATACACAAACAATAGTTATATGTGTGTACAGTTAAAGTATTAGAGAGCTTGAAAAAAATTGCACGGTGTAATTTGGACAGATGTAACTGTTTTAACTACCTGGTAATCCTTGTTGATTTTATATTGCACAATCAGCATGTTTCTAGTCTTTTCTAGCTCCTGCACAGTCTCTGCGTGGCTTGTCTGTAAGTCTCTTAATGACTTTTCAAGGTCTTTACTCATTTCATCCTCCACCTTCTCCAAGAACATCAGTTGCCCAGTTTTTTGTTGTTTGCGAGCCTACAGCAGAAATATTGTCAAACAAGCCATGTTACATATTAAATACTGCTTAATAAGCTTATTTAATAGAATACCCATATCCAATTTGTAAGATACTGAAAAACATGTTAAGGGGTTAAGGACACAGGAGAGTTGACTTTGGGTTTTGGAAAATGGAGCACTTAATAATTCACAAAGCAGCAGAGACATTGATTATTAACAAAGCCATTTTTAATGCCAACTAATTTTGACTTTAATATGAGTATATATTGGCCTGTGTGGTTGGTGTAGTCTGTTTGTAATTGTTTCAGAGCCAAAATTAAGCCAGAGCCACATGTTTCATAAGGCTCTTTCAAGCCACAAACAATTATACAGACAAACTGCACATGCTGATTACAGGGAGTTCCATGTGTGATGAGTACATCTCAGCTGGAGATACAGGACCTGCATGCCATAGAAATCATAAAGATATGTAACAGATACTGAATGTGTCACACTTGCAGCTTTTGTAAGGTATTCTCTTATATAATGCAGGGTTGGATTACAGAGAGAACAACAAATAAAATATACTCAAATAAATAAATGCATGCTTTACTGGTTATTCACTTTTGATGGAATATTGAAAAATCCAAACCATCCAAGTGTATGCTTTCAGAATGTGAAGACTTTTCTTCCTTTACATATGTTGCTTGGGTAAACCTGACAGGTCAATTAAAGGAACAGGTAGGATGGGAAACTACCTTTATGAGCATCAGTGCTTCACACAGTACAGTCATATCCACATCACTCTCCTGAAGTGGAAACAGAGGAAAAGATGAGCAGAAGTTAAACACTTTTTCTATCTAAAGCTACAAGCCTGATTTTTCAGAGACATGCAGTGATTAGTTCTAAAAAAAACCCAACAAAATAGGTATAATCCCTTAGCTTTATAGTACCTGATTAATATTAAAATAAAAAATGTAATTCAATGTAGACTTTTGTTTCACATTTTGCCCCTGTATATTCAGTAAATAAAAAAAAAAGCTTTGCCAAACTTAAAAAGTGGAATGAACATGTACATTTCAGTGTGCACACTAAGAATGATCAAAAAACAAAAAACAAAACAAAAAGTATGTGTGTGTGTGTGTGTGTGGGGGGGGGATGTCGAAGAAAGTGAGAGGGATCGCACTATGGACTAATGGGATGCATATATAAACAGAGTTGAAATTGCACGGCATTACCTTCATGAAATACATCAGTCTGTTCTGAAATTCTTCAAGTTGATGCTTTTGCTCTAGACAACGCAGCTGGAGTTGCCTATTCTCTTCATCAAGCTTTTCAGCTTGTTCTTTGAAAAGGAAACATAACATCAATGCAACTGGTCACAATAATTATGCAGTATACAGTAAATGCAATTAAAATTACATAAATTACTATATTATAAATAGATTTAACCGAATAATGTAGCAAGTTAGGCGATTCAAAAGCAATAAAGAAAATTTTCCTTTTAGATCAGGGTTCTTGAAAGGCAGAGCTGTAACATAAATGATCTTACAGCTCCACCTATTAAAATAAAACTGTAAATGACATAGGCTCTATACTGTGCAGAAAACCCAAATGAAACAAACACTATAGCTTACAGTCTAAGCACTCAGTAACTGAGTACTGTACTTTAGCTTGACTAATATTTCTTCCAATAGTAATCAATTTGGATGATATATTTAATGATATATATATCTATATCACATATCCAAAATGGAGGCAGCTACAAGATCAGTTTATAAAGTAATATATATGACCGCTGCACAAGGCAAGGGGAATTTGTACAAAAAACAAGACATGGCCTGGCACTCTAGCCATTACTCAGTTACTAATCATGAACTTCTATCTTTAAAATAAAAAACAGAAGGCCCGATTCAATTAGGAAAAAAATCCTTCGCCGGCGTATTTTTAACGCATTTTTTTTTATTTACCGGCGTTATTTTTTTTGGGAATTCAATTATTTTTTATCGTTAAAAATCCGCCGTTTTTTTAACGATAAAAATCCGCACCTATTTAACGCTGCCCTATGTTGTGCCCCAACAGGGCATGCTGATGCTTGTAGAACTACAAGCATCAGCATGCCCATGGATGGCAGGGCATGCGGCACCATGCCCTGCCATCCAGGGACCGCTGAGCAGCTGCTAGGCGGGAAAAAAAATCGTGGGACTCCCCCTGACACTACTCCTGCCCCATCGTATTTACACTCCCTTACGCTGGCTGAAGGCTACTCTAACTTCAGCCGGCGTAAGGGAGTGTAAATACGCTGGGACAGCGGCGTTAGTACGATAACACCGCCCTCCCAGCTCATTACCTTCTCTCCCCCCGTCTCCCTGCACTAACCTCAGCGTAGTAACGCTGGGGACGCCCTCTCCAGCGTTACTACGCTGAAGCTACGGACGCCCGATCCACGATCGGCCGTTTCCGTAGCAACGTGGGGCAACATCTGCCCGGCGCATGCGCAAATTGGCTTTTAAGCATAGGTCTGAATCAGGCCCATGGTGAGGATACTGGGGGGAGAGACACATGATGGGGAATACTGGAAGGCTGTAGACACACATGGGGGAAATATTAGAAGACTGGATACGCGCCAAGAGGGAGAGATTGGATGGATTATATGCTGTAACACACACATAAACTATAACAGTAAAGCGCTTCAAAGGCAGTGATTCTTTTGTATTGTGGTTACAATTTTTTTCTGTTTTCCAAAGAGGCCTTTTTTAACTGTATTGTGGTTACAAAAATTTTATATTTATTGTACAGTGGTCAGAAGGATGCGATCTGTATTTTATTCCAGCTTGTATGGTATAGTGGTTACTAGGAAAAGGTCTGTATGGTATGGCTGTCACTAAGATATATATTGTGTGGCAGTGTTTAGGATGTATATGTATTGTATGGCAGTGTAGGATGAAGTGAGAATTATAGTGGGAACTAGGAGGCTGTATGTATTGCATAGTAGTGATGATTTGCTCTCAATTATTGTGGTTACAAGATTGTTTTATGACACTTACATGTATACTATACTCTATTAACTATAATGTGAAATTGTTAAACAGGTGGGCGCAAATTTAAAGTTTGCAGGGTGGCAACAAACACCCTACCACCGGCCCTGTGCCTACATAAACACGGTCGCAAACCAAGCACATTCCTAAAATGCAACAGTGCTTCCTAATGGAAGTGGCCGCTATCAGCAGGATAGTAGACCAGTTCCAGACTTGTCACTTACACATATACACAAATAGCGAGTGCAAATGCTTTGCCAAGTGGCTTTCAGCACAGATTTGGATCCTCTGGATCTGATCTTCTGTGTTGGAACATTTTACAATGACAAGGCAGGTCACCATGAGTAACCTGCCTTGTCCATGAGTACAGGAAAGGATTACATGGCAAGGGCTTTTACGAGGGGCTGGTGCAAAAATATTAAGGTGGGGTCCTGCCATTCTGTTACGTAATCTGATGGCACAATATAGTGTTCTCCCCAGAAAATTTTGTCAGCTGGGTGGTATTAAATAGTAGCTGGGTGGGGGCAGGGTGATATTTGCAAAAATAATACTTGACAAGGCTACAAACATCCGTTCCCACTGCAGAGGTCCTCGCTGCTGCTGCACTACTGGGAACTAAGCTTTTGAGGCATCAGAATCTGCCTTTTTTGTAACTATTTGTTCTGTTGGTTGTGATCTATTGGTGGAGGCAATGAGATAGGGACGGTGCTGGGGTGTTCATCACCCCCCTGCAAATATAAATTTGTGCCCTCCTGTTTAAAAATGTAACATTTAACACCAGTAACCACCCTACTACATTACAGTATCCATGTGAGCATTATAAAATACTGAACACATTCTTGTAACAACAATAAAAGAGAGCAAATCCTAGTCTCTACTATACAATACAAACAGCTTCTTAGTCTCTGATGTACAATTCCCACTGCATCCAAGTGACTGCCATACAATACTAACCAGTGGTCGGAGTGTAAATTTAGAAGTGGCGGTATAAAAATATAAAAATAACAGAAGTGAATGGAGATTTATAGCTTTTTAATTAAACCAATGGGAGAAGTGACGGTATGTCATACCCCTGTATACCCCCTCACTTCCAGCCCTGATACTAACTTCATCCTAGTGACCACCATACAATCCACACTACATCCTAGAGACTGCAAAACAATACGGACTAGATCTTAGGGCCATACCACGCAGACATTATCATAGTGACGCCAACCTATCTTTTCAAAACCTCTCATATAACGGCTTTATTCTTTGTGTGTGAATGACGCTAATGTGACCTTAGGTCATGCCAATGACACAATCACACTGAGGGAAGCTGCAGGTACTGTATGCTGACAGTGGTTGTCCTCCGATGGACTGTACAGACTTTCTGCTGCTTCTGATAGGCAATGGTGCAGCAGTGCTAGAAAGCCTTTACAGCCCAATGGCGGACAGCAGGGACTGAAAGTTGAAGATCATAATCAGCGTGTTGGTCAGGTCTGCCCAGGTGGTAAGCTAAAACAGCCGGGTTGAGCACCCGGCTAAAAGGCTCTGGGGAGAACACTGAAACCTGTTAATAAATAACAAATTAAATAAATAACTCGGCTTCCATTTGATTTCAGTAGTTCTTGTTCTTGCCCCAATGTGCCTTGCTACACTGCATAATTGTTCAGGAATAGTTTGAGGAACATGATAAAGAATTTAAGACTGATTTGGTCTCGAAATTCATTAAATCACAAGTATCGAGTATGTGTTGGATATGCTGGAATAACAAGTAAAAATGCCCTAACTAACAACTTAAATATTTGGAGGATCTGCTGCTAAAGTCTTGGTGGCAGATACCAAAAAGCAATTTTAGAGGTTTTGTGAAATCCATGCCTTAATGGATAAGAGATGTGTATTGTGTTTGACTCTCACATATAGCTAAAAGATACAGTAAGCAGTTCCTGAATGATATATCTAAGTAAATATGAATGTTCAAATATTTGTGGAATAGCAAGATAATAAAATTTGTTCTTATGTAATGTACAAACTTCAAGTATTATGCTCCTAGAAAAGGCAGTTTCAAATAGTGTGAAAAAGTTCCATTAACCATTAAGATACAGTAGAAATTAGAAACAAGACAAATGGTTTTCTTGTAATTAAGGACAATTTACATATTGTCTGTTTGTCAATGTACATTTAAAGCAACAAACCTCTCTCTCTCTGCATTCTATCAAGAACCTCTTTTTTATCAGCAAGGTCAGCTTTAAGGGCTGCTTCCATTTGGACAATTTGAAGTTTTAGCTGCTGCTCCCTCAACTTCCTCTGCTGTTCCTGACTGTTGCTCACATGAAAAGCGCTATGAGAAAAATAATGAAATCACATTTTTGAAAAGTTTAGATTGGAGATTGTGAAATTGCTTTAGCCTTAAGAGGCTATGTACTCAACTATACTTGATGATATATTGGGCCTGATTCAGAGGCTGAAAATAAGAACTTAAAGTTACACCTGGGCAAAACCATGTTGATTTCAGTCAAGTTAATTTTATTCTATGCAAGCAGGGAGAATGCTTTGCTTTTACTTATTGCACACAGATACCTGATCAGCTTCACTTTTAAACTGCTAATTAGACTTGAGCTGGGAAACATCACCTTTTTACTATAATACTGTTACAACAAATGAAATTTGAATCCCCTGAAATCAACATGGTTTAGCCCAGGTGTATTTTTAAGTTCTTATTTGCAATCTCTGAATCAGGGCCTATAAGTGTAATAAAAGTGTAACAAGAGAAATCTAGTCTCAAAAAGCCTCCAACAGTCTGCAGCAATATAGCTACGCCAGTAATTTACGAATTATAAAAGACTGGTTAAATAACTCGCAGAATGTTACTAACAGGGTAATGGATCAATCACGTATCCCAGAAATTGACTTGGTTAACTTCCTACATTCCCCGCGTGTTGATATGGCGAGGGAGACACTAAATAATCCATTGCTGATGGCGGCGTGGTCCACCTGGAGGGCGGTGCGAAAAAAGAGCAAACTTGCATTTAAATCTTCCTTATTCCTACGCCTGATGCGTAACCCAGCCTTCCAGGGGGGCCAGGCAGCATTCCCATTCTCCCATTGGGAATCTAGGGGTGTGGAAAGTGTACGGAACTTGGTTAAAATATGACACCAATCCCCATTATATGTAGTGAACTTCCTATCCAATAATAATTTACCAGTTTCACAGACCTTTTATGCATATCAGGCATTACATTATGCCCGCCAAATAACGGAGTCACTGTCTCCAAATGATTGGCAGAATGAATTAGATAGGGAACTGGTCAAATCCACCAATAGTAAAGGAGCCATCTCAAAATATTATAAACTTTTAAATCGTTGTTTGTACATTAACCAGAACTGTGATAAACACCCCTGGTCACTTTCCACGAATGTTAAAATTGTGTGATTAACTGTAAATGTAAACTTTAATTTTTGCATCGGTTTAAACTCATTTAATTAACTTTTCCATCTATGTATGTTACTTTATTTAAGATTTTATGCCAATCAAGTGATATTAATATTTAATATGTAATGTTTGTACTTGCTAGAATCCTTGTGATAAGGTGCGCATTTTAGTGTTAGTTGTAAAATTGTCGCTAAATGCGTTTGCAAAATATGAGCAATCATAAAAGTGTTGAATATTCCTGTTACTGTAAAGGGATCAGATTTGTTTACTTTTCAGGACACAGTTAGTGACGTTGCATGACCTAGGTCATGCAGCGTCAGAGCAGGAGGAAGAGAGAGTGCGCCGCGGAGGAGAGCAGAAAGCAGAGGTAAGTTTATTTTAAGTTTAAATTATTCAAAAAGGCTGGGCAAAAATGGTGGGCACTTAAAGCTTTTATGCATTGTTCTATTATAGGAGATTTGAGGCATCTCCAGGTGGAGGTTTATGGCAGCTTGGTTTATAGGCGCTTCATAAGTCAGCATATTATTTTGCATTTACGATTTTACATCAACGGCTAGTGTAAAATCGCTAGCGTACGTAGGTCTGAAACTGGGCCAAAGTTCCTAAGAGCTAGATATGACAGTAGAACGAGGATTTCACTGGTCAACATAAAATATATTTACCAACGTGTAGATATCAAACCCAGGTTAGACATCTACATGTTGGTAAATATTTATATATATTTTTTATGTGATTAATAAATGTGATTAATAAATAATAAAAATAATTTTTTTTATATAATTTGAAACAATATACTTTCTTATTACTAGTCCAATATAGATTTGTAATTTGTGGACATGTGAGTGCATCCCTTTATACCCAGTTTTTTCTCTTTTGGGGAAACAGCGCCAATATCAATACTTGTTATTTGTCATTTATTGTAGGTGGGCATCACAAACCCACGATATAGGCCGCGGTCAATTTGTAAAATAACATTTATATTTCTAAGTTTTAGATAGCTTAGTCATATTTTCTTGAGTGACAATTTTTCAGATTGTAATTTGGTATTGTATAATTTAAATGTTCCCTTGCCCACCTCATGTAATTTAGGTGAGGAGAGGTGAATGAGCCGCCCTGTCACACGGATCTCCAGAAGTATGGAACAAAGTGGAGATCCGATGTGTAACATCTGGCATGCACATTGCCACATAATCACCCGACATCTGCAATCAGCACACAGATGTCGGTGACTTTATTAAGTCTGAATCCAGCCCCATGTAAGTGTTATCATTAAGTGTGTTAATTGAGCGTCTATTTTTGTGCAGGGTTTGTTACAATCAAGAATCCCTCAAAACATAAAGAAGCATTTTATATTGGAGCTATATAAATAAAAGATAACAATGATGGCAATAATACTAGTGAATGTAGTCTTGTGTAAGCTGTCTTGACTTGACTGGCTAGCACTGTTGCGTCCCATACCTGCTGTATAGTTTTTCTGAATTTTCCTTTAAGAGATCACGTTCTTTCTCCAGGTCACGGATGCGATCAAGCAACTAAATTAAAACAAAATGTTAATGTTAGTGTACAATAAAAAGAGTAGCACTTCAAACCAGAGAAGATGCAAAATTAAAAAAGAGAATGATAATTTCACCAAATGAAACTATCTCTGATTGGTTGATATGAGCAACATCTCCATTTTTCCTTTCCGGCAGCTTAGTAAATCTGGCCCCAGATCTTCTCTCTAGCTAAGGCTTTCTTTGTCTGTATAAGATATCACTCCGGAATAGTGTCACACAAGCATAGATCCTGGCAAATACACTGAGTGGTGCAAGCAGGAGGGCTATCTGACTGATAACATTATAAGACTAAATCAATTACTCCAAGAAGGTAAACCCTAGCAACTAAAAAAAGGCAGTAAATAACAAGACTGACAGTGATCATAAGCATTCTTTAATACCATGCCATAGACTGCTTTAAGTGGCACAAGCAAAAAGTAATCTAAATGATTTAACTATATTTGCATAATATATAGGCACACCAGTTTGTCACAATATGAATTTAAGACGGTAGCTTACCAAAGATTGATAAATTACATAACTATATACAACTGATGCTACTGAGAGACAGTCATCACTATATATACACTGCTCAAAAAAATAAAGGGAACTAATAACACATCCTAGATCTGAATGAATGAAAGGTAGAATTATACCTGATAATTGTTTTTCCTTGAATCTCGATGGCAGCATAGTACCCTGAGTAATATCCACGTGGCGGGAGCCAATCCAGGAAAATAAAAGAACGACCGTGTGTTCTAGGGACTGACTGAATGAATTCGCTGCCACCAGGATCGTCTAAGTAGGCCCATACTAGAATTCCTTCGGCTCTGAGGTTGGCTATCAATGGAATAAGAACCTTTGTGAACGTCCTTGGAGAGGTGGATAGCCCGAAGGGCAGGGCTGTGTATTGAAAATGTTGGCCGAATATGTGAAATTGTAGATATTTCTGATGAAGCGGAAGAATAGGGCTGTGCAGATAAGCGTCTCTGAGGTCTATTGAAGTGAGAAACATATTTTTGTACAGGCCTGGCAGGATGGTTCTGATGGACTCCATCTTGAAATGTCTTGTCCAAATAGCCTGATTCACTAACCTGAGATCCAGAATAATTCTGAAACCCCTAGAATTTTTCATGACTGCAAAAATTCTGGAATAGCACCCCCTCCCTTGACTTAAGGAAACGGGGGTAATGACCTTTTGTAGAAGAAGGTTGTATAGATTCTCTCTGAGGGCTTGGATTTCTTCTGGATCTTGAGGAGTCCGAGATCTCCTGAATACATTCTTTGGTGGACCTGTCTTGAATTCTATGGTGTATCCTTTTGAAATTATGTTCCTCACCCACAGATCCGAGGTAGAGAGCAACCACTGGCTTGCGAAGTTCTTTAATCTTCCTCCCACCGCCAGAAGTGAAGAGGAATCCGGAGGTATGGCGTCATTGTGTGGGGGGGACGAAAAAAACGATTTTCTCGTCCCTTGTTATAACGAAAATTTTGCCTGTTGACTCGTTGTTGAAATCTGCGCAGGTAAGATCTTCCTGGTCTGTAAAGATGTACATCACACGCTTCTGCCGGTGAAGGCCTGGAGGTTTTGGGATTGTAAGATCGTCTGTTGGATCTCTCTTGAGGCAGCCATGGAGATTTTCCCCCTGAAATTTTAGAAATGATTTCATCAAGATTGGGGCCAAAAAGGAAATTACCAGCAAAGGGTAATGCTACTAATCTGGCTTTGGATTGGGCATCGGCTGCCCATGGTCTCAACCAAAGAGCCCTTCTTGTAGCTGTGGTAGCTGCCATAGAACGAGCTGTGAGCTTGACCGCATCCATGGAGGCTGCACAAATAAATTCAACCCCCAACTGCATATCTTGCACAATCTTTGCCAGCTTACTTCGCTTAACTCCATCAGATATGCTTTTTTCCAATTCATTTCCCCATACTCTTAATACACGAGAAGTAACTGCTGTCGCAATTTCAGGCTTCAAAGTTGCTCCCTGAATGACATGCTGCTTCTTAAGGGAAACCTCCATTTTTCTCTCCATCGGATCCTTAAATGCGTTAGCATCTTCCATCAGCAGAGTGGTTCTTTTAGGAGATGCGCGAAATGGCTGTGTCAATCTTTGGGGAATCTTCCCAGAACTTAGAATCTTCAGATGCAAAGGGATACATTTTTGAATTTTTGTTTAAAGAAAGAATCTTCTTATCTGGAAATTTCCATTCACTTGAGATCACATCTTTGACTACTTGAGATACTGGAAACTTCCTGGCCTTCTTTTTGTGTTCCTTGAAAATTAACTCTTGGAGCAAAATATCTTTCTTGGTTTCCTGTATATTAAGAGTCTTATCGATTAATTTCAAAAGATTATCTACAAGCATAGGATTTAAAGATTTCTAATCTTTTGAAGCGGAAGATTCCGCCTCAGAAGGAAGCTCTTTTCCTGGTAAATACATCCCTTCTTCCGGATCCGAAATGTCAGAAGCCTCTGAAGCTGGAGCACTGGGCCTTTTGAGGGTTAATTTGCTTAAATCCTCCTTGGTGACAAAAGTGCTGGTTAAAGTATTTTTAATAAGGTCAATGAAATCCATCACTTGCTTAGAAGGATGTTGAATTTGAGAAGACATACATTCTGTACATGTAGTGGTAGAAGTTTCATCTGGAAGTGATTTATCACATAGAGAACATTTTATAACTTTTTTCTTCTTATGTTTATCAGAAGAGGCTGAAGAGAGCTTAGCCTTGCTGGTTTCAGATCTAAGACAGAAACAAATCCTGCTTCAGAAAAAACTAAAAGCAGAATAAATCTAATCTAGATGCTACGCTAATGGAAAAAAACACTCACCCAGACCTCCTGGTCTGTGACCGATTATCTTCCATACTGCAACAGTGGGAGATACGAGAAACCACACTCCTCAGTCCAGTGTAGAATATACACACTGAAATTTAGCACTGATCTTGTTTAAATACCGCCTATGCATCAAGGACAGCAGGGAGAACTTCCGGAGTCACTCAGTTATCCAGAAAAACGGGCTACGCCAAGATGGCCGCTTCCATGCGGCTTCCTCCCCTGCGGCCAGAAGTTGCATAGCGTCACTTCCGCAGCGACCGCATAAGATCAGGCTAATCCACCGCGCCGATCTCTATGGAGAAACGGTGCTTGGAATCCATGTGGGCCGGTCACACCACCCGTTCCCCCGCTACTGAGCATAGTAGACGGGGGAGTAACATCAGGATCTGACCTGGAATGCGGCATTGGCCGCGGGTGAGAAGCTAAGATAAGACAAAAAAAAACTGACTGGCTCCTATCCCCACAGGAAAAGAAAAAGACACAGGACACAGGAGGTGGAGTCTATTTATGTGTCAGGAGGGTCTTTTTCTTTTCCTGGATCCCGCCACGTGGATATTACCCAGGGTACTATGCTGCCATCGATGATAAGGAAATATTCTTATTAAATACTTTGTACTTTACATAGTTGAATATGCTGACAACAAAATCACACAAAAGTTATCAATGGAAAGCAAATTTATTAACCCATGGAGGTCTGGATTTGGAGTCACCCTCAAAATTAAAGTGGAAAAACACACTACAGGCTGATCCAACTTTGATGTATTGTCTTTTAAACAAGTCAAAATGAGGCTCAGTAGTGTGTGTGGCCTCCACGTGCCTGTATGACCTCCCTACAACGCCTGGGCATGCTCCTGATAAGGTGGCGGATGGTCTCCTGAGGGATTTCCTCCCAGACCTGAACTAAAGCAAGACATGATGTCCCAGATGTGCTCAACTGGATTCAGGTCTGGGGAACGGGTGGGCCAGTCCATAGCATCAATGCCTTCGTCTTGCAGGAACTGCTGACACACTCCAGCCACATGAGGTCTAGCATTGTCTTGCATTAGGAGGAACCCAGGGCCAACCGCACCAGCATATGGTCTCACAAGGGGTCTGAGGATCTCATCTCGGTACCTAATGGCAGCCAGGCTACCTCTGGTGAGCACATGGAGGGCTGTGCGGCCCCCCAAAGAAATGCCACCCCACACCATTACTGACCCACTGCCAAACCGGTCATGCTGGAGGATGTTGCAGGCAGCAGAACATTCTCCATGGCGTCTCCAGACTCTGTCACGTCTGTCACATGTGCTCAGTGTGAACCTGCTTTCATCTGTGAAGAGCACAGGGCG
>WWET01001884.1:102445-129560 GCA_011038615.1 Limnodynastes dumerilii | reverse complement strand
AAAATTTCGCAGAAAAATCGCAGTGCGGCTGTTTCGGTATGTGAACGATACGCAATCAGATTTTTCGTAAAAAAAAATGCATTCTACTAGAAGATTTTCGAAATTTTTCGAATCGAAATTGACCATTATTCTAGTTTGCTCTGTATCGAAATGTACGCTATTCTAAATAAAGTTGTATTCGAAATACAGACTTTCGAATTAGAATGATTATAATTTCAGACTAGTATAAATAGAAACATTTAATGCATTTTTTTGGAAATAAAATACAGACTTTCGAATTAGAATGATTATAATTTCAGACTAGTATAAATAGAAACATTTAGGTGTATGCATTTTTCGAAGCAATTCGGAGTCTAAATAAAGTTGTATTCGAAATACAGACTTTCGAATTAGAATGATTATAATTTCAGACTAGTATAAATAGAAACATTTAGGTGTATGCATTTTTCGAATTTTAGCAATTCGGAGAAAATTCGCATTCGCATTAGAAATTTCGCAATTCGAATTTTCAAAATTCGGATTTTCTATGCGCGGTACCACACCCGTGCCTCCATACTCTGGACACTATGCTGACAGACACAGAAAACCTTCTTGCCACAGCTCAGATTGATGTGCCATCCTGGATGAGCTGCACTACCTGAGCCACTTGTGTGGGTTGTAGACTCCGACTCATGCTACCACTAGAGTGAAAGCACCGCCAGCATTCAAAAGTGACCAAAACATCAGCCAGAAAGCATAGGAACTGAGAAGTGGTCTGTGGTCACCACCTGCAGAACCACTTTAATTTTGAGGGTGACTCCAAATCCAGACCTCCATGGGTTAATAAATTTGATTTCCATTGATAATTTTTGTGTGATTTTGTTGTCAGCACATTCAACTATGTAAAGAACAAAGTATTTAATAAGAATATTTCATTCATTCAGATCTAGGATGTGTTATTTTAGTGTTCCTTTTATTTTTTTGAGCAGTGTATTTAAATTCTCAGATATTGGATAGTACAAAATATAAAAATATGACTACAATCCTAATGTAAAAGACAAAACATTCTAATTATGGTGGTGAAAGCAGAAAAGACTGGCTTAGCTTCTAAATAGAACAAAGATTGTCTTCTTTTATATGATCAGCATGGGCAAAATGGGCACCAGGGACTTTTAATTCTGAACTGTAAAACTTGTGTGCACCACAGTTTTAAACTGCCACTATAAAGAACACTACTATTATTATGGCTATATCGTATAATGCCAGAACTTGTGAAGGCAAAGTTACAGTATTGGCTTGGAAATGTGAAAAAGAGTTATGAGACTGCTAGGATTTTCAGTTAGGGCTATCCTTCTATTTAGTGTAGGACTTACTGGACATCTAATAACAGGCTGCTAACAACTGCACCTAAATAATGGTTCTTCTGAACTGAATTGCTACTATTACTGGGAAAGTAAATAGCATTTTCTGCTTATATTTGTTTGTATTTGATTGTGACTATATCCTGTTAAATGAATTATTGAATTATTATTGAATGATTTTTTTTATTTCTAACATTCAACCAGCTGAATTAATTATTCAGACCTTGGTCCATTAATTTATATGTTTGTAGTGGATTTCATCATTCAAATTTTTATGTGCCCCACACCTTTAAAGAGGTTACAAAGCAAATATGTGACCTTTTTATTTAAATTCTTCAATGCAGTTCATATTGACTTCAATATTTTAACCTAGTATAATAAATTCTGTTTTTGTTTTTTTTCCTTTTGGTTTCAAATCATAAGTAATAAAGATTAATTGTTTTTAAATTTCAATTTTTAAAGGAACTTTTTACCCCAAGGACTGTACACAGGACACGGGGGCACCCACTAAGGTTAGAGGAAAAGAAGTTTCACAACGGGCAAAGGAAAGGGTTCTTCATAGTAAGGGCAGTCAGGATGTAGAATTCACTGCCAGAAAAGGTTGTGATCGCAGTTTCAGTTGATATGTTTAAGAAAGGATTAGATAAATTTTTAGCAAAAAAGGACAGCCAGGGTTACCAGGACCGCTAATTTAAATAAAGGACAGTAGTGGAGACAAGGAGAAATTTATACATTTTTTATGATTGCAACAGTTTGGAGGTTGCTTCATATGGATTAACTTCAAATATAAAGATAGGGATCGCAGGAGATACAAAATAGTTTGAACTTGATGGACTATTGTCTTTTTTCAACCTCATCAACTATATAACTATGTAACTATTTATGCCTTAAGCATACTTGGAGTAAACGTCTTAAGAAAAAATTAGAATTATGTCAGTGTCTTGTGCAATGCATTAGTGGGTTCTGTCCCTGCAGGGAATATTTTCCTCAACAATCTAGTGGGTAGATGAAGACTATCAGGGGTGACAGGTTTCAAACCTCTTCCATTCGTTGCTGGGAGATGTTGCTTGAGTGCAATTGTTTTTCCAGTTGTACATTTTTCAAATGCTCTTCTTTCAATTGTCTATTAAGTTCATCTACTTCCTTCAAGAAAGACTCTTGACTAACTTTCATGGTTCTTAGATTCTGAAGATTAGTAAAAAAAAAAAAATACAAATATAAACATCAAAATGTGAAAAAACCTCTCTCTTTAATTTAAATTGGACTGGTTGATAGATGGAGGCTTCAGAAATTGATTAGTGGTAAGAGACAGTTTAATATTACACTACTATCCTACCCTGCCACTCAGCATGAGCTCTGTACTCTGTAAAGGCATCTGTACACAGTAACCAGATGAAATAAATAGTAGGAGGATTCTGAATGGCAAGATCAACCATAAACTACAAAGAAGAGATTGAGGTTTGCAATTTACCATTCCTTTCCCATATGAAAGAAGTAAAGTCTATGGCATAATGGCTGAGTATACACAGAGCCTCCAGATTTCCATGCTACCAATCAGGTAAAAATGTAATCAAATTACCCTTCTATATTAAGCTTTTTATTCACTAATCAGCATTTTATGCACACTGAACTTTAAAGGGCTAAATAATGCAAAGTGGGGGTACATAACTTTTAGTAATCAAAAAATTATGTCAGAATCTAATCCCCCTTCACAAAATAAATAAATAAAAAAATTATGCATTTTTACAAAAGATGGTAATAACAGTAAATGACATAACTATAGAAATTGGTCAATACAGTGGGGAAAAATAACTAGAAAAAATATTCTACTTTTATTTTACTTATTTGTAAGCATGTAAAGACAATGAGAAGTAAGTAAAGGTAGGGACAGGGATAGTCAATCAGAGCAACAATGAAGCAAGCAGAGAGCAACAACTGTATGATATCTTAAAGTAAGACATGTTCAAATTTAATTTCACTTTCAAGAAAATAGACATTAAACTTGACCAATACATTTTTGAAAAACCGAATGATATTATAAATATGTATATTTTAATATGCTTTAAAATACCTCTTGGAGTATATGAAACTTGCCCTCCATTTCTGTAAAGGATTTGTTTTTTTCTGCCAGTTGTCTTTGTAGCTTAATCATTAGAACATTTTCTTTGATTGTTGACCTAGGATAGAAAAGAACAGGAACAGTCACTTAAGTAAAAAATGATTATGATAGAAGGAAGGTTAGAGGACAAGTCAGGTCAAGAAGCTCTGTAGGAAAAGTGAAGTGGGACCAAGGCAGTAGATGACTGCAACGCAGAGGTGGATAGGATGGCTTAGAAGGATGGAGTAGAACTCGGAGGAGAATGTAAGGTAAGGCTCAGGATGGATTACAAATGTGCAAAAGGATCAAAGGAGGATGCCCACATCATTACCAGGTAAGTTGTCAAATCTAGGGGTGTCTCGCACCCCTACAATCTATACTAAATGCTGCAGCCAGACTCATCTTCCTGTCCCAACACACTGCCTCTACCTCCCTTCTCTGCCAATCTCTACACTGGATTCCTATCCCTTTCAGAATTCTCTTCAAGCTCCTCACCACAACTTACAAGACTCTCTCCTCCTCCTCTGCTCCCTTATCTCTATCCACACTCCCTCCCGTCCCCTCCGCTCTGCTGGTGACCGTCGCCTCACCTCCAACCTGATAACTACCTCTCACTTCCGCATCCAAGACTTCTCCCAGGCAGCCCCTCTCCATTGGAACAACCTACCGCATCCTATCAGGCAATCCAGCACCCTCCAATCCTTCAAACGCTCCCTCAAAACCCACTTCTTCAGGTTAACCTACCCTTTCTCCACCTAAGATTACCTGCCCTCCCCATCTTCATCACTGTGTTTCCTGTTTATTTGTCCTCTCTCACTTAGCATGTTAGGTCTTATGAGCAAGGTCCTCCTCCCTCATATCACCCCTCTACCTTGTCTAACTAATTTCCCACCTTTTTCTCTCTACTGTCTATCTCTATCCTTCATCTGCTCCTACACACATTTCCAACATCTTTATTTTCCTTTCATAATATTAACCTTATTTAAATTGTATTTAAATTTTGCTTTGTACAAGCATTGTATTCCTTATTCATGTTTTTATACCCTCTGTTGATTATTGTACTGAATTGTATATGTAACTATTGTCTTTGCTATTGAATCTGTACGGCGCTGTGGATACCGTGTGGCACCTTATAAACGTTAATAATAATAAATATTATTATTCATTATTATATACATTATTTGTATATAGTTATAGTTAGATAGTGTATTTTGAGTTTGAAAAGTGTTTATGTAAAAAAAAAAAAAAGTCATTTCAGAATGAGATTTGTAACAAGGATGTTCTGCTTTATAGTAAAGTTTTAAGGTTTGGTTTCTCCTTATTGTGCCATGGCTGACAATGAAGTCATAATGATAAATGAGCTGTAACTGGAGGAACTTGATAAAGGGCAGCTAACAGGGTTAGGTGAGATACTGACATATCATGAGAGTGGAAATTAGAGACAGAAGTTGTTGCACAAATTTGGAAATTTGTTAAATGGTGTTTATACAACTGTTAGAAAGTTTAGTAGAAATTTACAGTATAAAGGTAAAACTAATGAAGAAAAGTATGCAGGTGATTAGCTAATGGTGTAATAGAGGAAGATGAAAGTTTTTAAGATTGAAGACTGAGCAAAGTTTAGAGAATATATGAAAAGATTAGGTACAGCGCTTAAAAATAAATGAGATAAAACAAAAATAAAACACAATAAATATGATTAAATTTACGGTAGTTAACCCTCAGTAAATATATGGGGGTAACATAGAGACCATATATAAGCCTCGTAATTATTACAGAGAACGGTACCAAGTATTACAAATATTTATTATGCAATAGACAAAATAATAATACACATTAGATTAAAATTAAATTAAGACAATCTAGACACTATGTAGGTAAAAAAGCAATCTATCAGACACTATGTATCTAAAACCTGATCCACTGTTAGACTTTTAAAAGTTCAAAGATACCTGCTCATTGATATTGATATAGACTTGCTGTTGAAAAAGTCCCCAGTGGAAGGGACGAAACGCGTCCAGCTGAATAACCCTGGTCCTGCTCCAAAATTACTATTTGATACCTGCTTTACCTGTCTAAAAATACTTAAGAAGTCTGCCCTACGGACACTGCCAAAGAGCTCTAAATCCGCTATATTTGAACACCTGCACATCTTTACTGGTTTTACAACTCTTCTCGACGTGCTGCGGCTCTGGCCCCTCCTCCCCATACACCGGAGGGATTTCAAGCCGAGGTCCCTGCCGGCCGGTGACGGACGCGGGCGGACAGCTACAACAACGAGAGACCCAGGGATTTAAAGAAAACCTTTTTTTCCATCCATAGCGGTACGTCTCTTATTTTTCTTTTTACAATATAAGTGCACCACCAACCGAGTTGAAGCTACACGAATCATATTGAGATTCGGGCAGCACCGTGTTTAACTAATAAGACTCGCTGCATAAGACACCTGGGCTGGCCACCCGGAGTGTTTTGAACTGTTTATAAATCAGTGGAACTTTACCAACAATATCAATGAGCAGGTATCTTTGAACTTTTAAAAGTCTAACAGTGGACCAGGTTTTAGACACATAGTGTCTGATAGATTGCTTTTTTACCTACATAGTGTCTAGATTGTCTTAATTTAATTTTAATCTAATGTGTATTATTATTTTGTCTATTGCATAATAAATATTTGTAATACTTGGTGCCGTTCTCTGTAATAATTACGAGGCTTATATATGGTCTCTATGTTACCCCCATATATTTACTGAGGGTTAACTACCGTAAATTTAATCTTATTTATTGTGTTTTATTTTTGTTTTATCTCATTTATTTTTAAGCGCTGTACCTAATCTTTTCATATATTTACCTGTTTGTCTCTTTGGAGTCAAGGAGTGTAGACACAAACACTCCATACAGCTGCTATTTTTTATTTTGTATTTAGTGCCATCTACTTATATACTCTTAATTCATAAAGTTTAGAGAATACAAGATCAATACAGTTGCATTCCTTAAGAGTAATTAAATGCACTGGGAGGCCAAGAGATGAACTTACAAGAGAAAAGCTTAGAGGCATCAGAACAATTGATAATGTGAATTTTAAAATCACCACAGATAATAATTTTAATGTCAGGATAAGAAGGGAGCCAAGTAATCAATACCAGAACTTTCATGGGAAATTTTTATCCAAGGACTGTACATAGGACACACAGTAGAGGAAGTTTTACAACCAAAAAAGAAAAGGGTTCTTTACAGTATGGGAAGTAAATATATGGAATTTACTGCCAGAGAAGGCTGTGCCAAATTCAATTGACATATTTAAGAAAGCGTTAGACAATTTTTTAGCGGAAAAGGGTATCCAGGGTTATGACTATTCGTTAAAATGAAGGATAGTAGTGGATCCAGGGAGAAACAGGACTGTTATCTTGGGTCAGCAAGGATTTTTCCAGACTGAAACAGATTGGAGGTTGCTTTAGCTGGATTAATTTCAGTTATTAGATAGAGACTGCAAGAGATCCATAATAGGTGTAACTTGATGGACTTGTGTCTTTTATTTAACCTCAACAACTCTGTTTTAGGCGCATGCGTAGTAACTATATTATGTAATCTACGTATCATTTCGTAGATTGTGTATATGCGGTCTTTAAGACCGCATATATGCAGTCTATGTAACAAAACGCATGCGTAGTAGTTATTATGGGTAATTTACGGATGTATGTGCAATACGTCCAGGGGGGGTGAATCCGGGCCTTTATCTGTAAATCAACCAATGTCCCTTCAGTATTATTAATAAAGATGTTAATTCAAATACTAACTTAGAAAAAAGAAATATTGACCGAATTAAAGTGAGTTATTACTCCCTTCTTCACCTAAACAGTCAATTAAACATATTAAAGGCTTAATTAGTATTTTAACACTTTATGATTTAACAGTATTAAATAATCATTTACATACAGATAAAAGAAACAAAACTTCCTCTATACCAGAACACAACACATATATTAGACAAATACATTAGAGTAATACTTTATACTAACTAGAACAGCTGTGATTTTAAATAAAAAATAAATAAATGAATAAATAAATAAATACAAAAAAAACAAACAAAAAACACAACTAAGAAATGCATCTGTCATCAAAATAGATGCACATAAAAACAGTCAAATAAATTCCTCAACAAGTTTTCTACATGTCTATAGCACTTGCACAAACCTGGAAGAGCTTTACAAGAAAACCTGAACAGAAAATTGACATTGCATTTTACCATAATCATCATAGTCAAAGAAAATATTTCAGAATACAAGATAGTATAATGTGGTTACCCATTGAGGTTTTGTGGATTTTAAAGTTTGTTTACTTTTTATATGTAAGATTATAGCTCTAAACATAAAGATAGCAAAATATATTATTATTCAGAGAGTTTGAAAGAGGCGGTTCATTTTAAAATAAAATGCCATTAATTGTAGTTGAGTAGTTCTAGAAATTGCAATTTTCTTTAAATATTACTTGCACTAATGGAGTAAGACGCGCCCAGCGGTAGCTCTTTTAATTTACCCATTCGGGTAATTTCTACATCGGGCAACTTAGATTAACAGCAGGAGGGAGCACTTTCTTGTCTATGAAGTGCTACCTCACAGCCCAAATGCCTGCAAAGCAGCATAAAGTCCGTCCAGAGAAGCCACGTGAGAACTCTAAAATGCCAGCAGCGGGGTCCTCAGCGCAAGATATGGAACCCTCCTCTCCAGCATTCCCCTCACTATCACCCAGACCTGAGAGAGACCCACCTATTCAAGCATATGAAGATGTAGTAGCAGCTATTAAAGAAACTATGCAACCCACGATGGCTGCACAAGCATCTACCTTCACACAAGCCCTCCAGGGAGTTAAGGAGCAAATCTCACAGCTACAACAGCATGTTGAAATGTATGAACAGCGATCTGGAAAATTGTTTGGGGATTTGTGGACACTTAAAGAAACTGTCAGCAATATGCAGAAAGATCAGAAATTACTGCTGGGAAAAATAGATGACCTGGAAAACAGTTCGGGAAGAAATAATCTTCATTTAGTAGGACTATCTGAATCCCTTAAAGGGCCAGATCTGTTTTATTTTTTACGGGTAAAGCTTCCAGAATTGCTGCAGGTGTCTACTGATTGTGCCAATCTGATTATCAAGAGGGCACACAGATTGGGAGCTCCCAGAGATGACCCTGTTGTTATTTTTCGTTGTTTAAACTTCCTCCACAAGGAAATTCTTTGGATGGCATCCCGAGCTACAAATCCGTTAATCTGGGAAGGGAAGCGTATTTTTTCAAGATTATTCCGCTGAGGTCATGAGAGCACGCAGAGAATTTACACCTATATGCTCCAATCTAATTGCAGAAGGCCGAAAATTCGCTCTTCTTTACCCGGCACGCCTACGACTGTTTGAGGGGAAAACGACTAAAGATGTCTTGTTTCCAGCAGATGCAAAGAAATACCTCCAAGCTGACTCTGCAGGTTCAGGTAAAGATTTGTAATGCTATTATGCAGATACATCCAAGACTGGATATTACTCATTGTTACTTTTCTGTGATTGGTATCGTATGCAATTGACATTTATACCATTAGGGTTATATACATGGTATTATTGATCCTCTTCATATAGTATTGTAGTAAGCTGTTTTACTTGGACATCTACGGTCTAGTTTGATATTTTGATAACTATTGTTGGTATACTTTATATTACAGTTAATAGATCAGGATAGGATCACTTATGGTCTGAGGTTTAAGCTTCTATTCATATTTCTCTCATTAAGCTCAGAATGGTTTTAATATTATAGCACTCTATAAAGAGATCTGCCGCGGCTCCAAAAGAGGCAATGTTTTCTAAATTTCTTATTGCTACATTGGTAAGTAAAGTACCTTTCGAAGTGCTTTGTGGAAGTCATCCCATGTACCACGATATTATTATTTTTTTTGGTATTCTATTTTGAATACCATGGAAGTGTCGTCAAAATGTTAATTGGGTTCTTCTGCTTTGTGTGTGCATCCAATGAGTAAAGAGAGTCCTTTCCTTTTATCATATTTATCTGATTTAATTTTATTATGGCCACACTAAAGATCTGTTCTTGGAATGTGGGGGGGTTTCACTCTCCCATAAAACATAAAAAAGTTTTTATGAATTTGAAAAAACTAAAAATAGATATAACGCTGCTCCAAGAAATGCATTTGTTGGAAAAAGAAATAATGAAACGTAATATTCTGGGGTACCGAGTACTGGCGTCAGCCTCCTATACATCTAAGGCTAGAGGGGTAGTTACCCTGATACATAAACAATTGTCTTCTGAGGTTCATTCTAGTGTTGCTGATTTGTTGGGCAGATACACTACTGATGTATCGATAGAAGGCACTAGAATGACCATTTGCAACTTGTATGCCCCGAAAAAAACATTCTATAGTCGATTGTTAGCTAAGCTGCATGAAGTCAATACAGATTCCCTTATTATAGGAGGAGACTTTAATCAGACAATGTCATTACACATGGACAGACAACATGTAACAAAAGCCCGCAAATCTAAATCATTCAGCAAAAATCAGAGTATCCATACATTTGTATCCCAACTAAATTTAAGTGATGTCTAGAGGTCTAGAAATCCCCTAGATCGTGAATATACATGCTTGTCTGCGGCTCATGGTACGTTGTCACATATTGATTATGTGTTTGCCTCAAGTGCTCTACTCCCTAGGATATTAGACACCAATATTGAACCAATTTGTCTATCTGATCATGCTCTCGTTTGGATACAAATAAGAACCAATATTGATAGAGGTTCTAATAGACCAGTGTTGGCTAACCTGTGACACTCCAGATGTTGTGAAACTATGAGGCCCAACATGCCTTAACTGCAAAAGCATAGCAGATACCTGACAAAGCATGATGGGAATTGTAGTTTCACAACACCTGGAGTGTCACAGGTTAGCCATCACTGTCATAGACAATGGCGATTCCCGATGCATCTGACCAATTCGGTAGAATTTAGAGAAATGCTTAGGGCAAATTGTGATACGTACGCATGTGATAATGCAGAGCACCAATCCAATCCATATTTATTCTGGTAAACTGCTAAGATGGTTCTTTGTGGAAAAATTATGTCTTTTGTAAAGAAATATAATAAGTGAATAACAGCAAACTATATCACAGCTCAAAGAGACCTCACAGAGACGTACCAAATATTTTTGTCAAATCCAACATCTTTCAATAAGTCTAAATATCTAGATATGAAAACACATTTCAATATGATTTTACAGCAACTAGGTGATAGGTATACCTCTCAGAGTAAATACCTATTTTATAGATTTGGAAATAAAACTGGCAAGCTACTAACCAGTTTACTGAAAGGTTGCAGAAAGCATAATAATATTGGATCTTTGCGTAAGGAGGACAATACAAGAGTTTATAAGGTGGCAGATATTTCAGAGATTTAAAAAAAGTTTTATTTAACCCTTTATTCACAGGACAAGATAGACTTTACAAATAAGATAACAAAAAAAAATAACATTTCTCTAAATTCTACCGAATTGGTCAGATGCATCGGGAATCGCCATTGTCTATGACAGTGATGGCTAACCTGTGACACTCCAGGTGTTGTGAAACTACAATTCCCATCATGCTTTGTCAGGTATCTGCTATGCTTTTGCAGTTAAGGAGGGTTTGACTCTGCCTCAGGTAAATTCAGATCAGGTTGCAGTGCTCGTAAGCCCAGTATCGGTAGAGGAAATTGAAAAGGCTATGGGAAAGCTTAAAATGTCAAAGGCTCCAGGGCCAGATGGGTTTGAGGCAGAATCTTATAAAATTCTTAAGGACAAAATAAGTAATTTTCTCCAAGGTGTTTATAACGGTATTTTGGCACTAAGTCCCTAGCATATTTTATTACTGCAATAATTAAGGTGCTACCCAAACCAGGTAGAGATCCGGAATTGGCTAGTTCGTATCGGCCAATATCACTGCTCAATACAGATTATAAACTCTTTACAAAAATATTGGCAGACAGGCTTAAATTAATCTTACCATCCATAATAAATAGGGACCAGACAGGTTTTATATGGGGTCGTCATTCTGTAGAAATTAAAACATTAGAAAAGTCCTAACTGTCATACAAGAGATGGTGACAAGTAAAAGTACAGAATATAATTTGATGATATCTTTAGATGCCGAAAAGGCCTTTGACCTAGTCACATAATTTGATGATATCTTTAGAGGCCGAAAAGGCCTTTGACCTAGTCACATGGGATCATTTGCGTGAGGCTTTGTCACGTTTTGGTTTCCCACTATCCTTTCTCCTAACCATACAAGCTTTGTATTCTAATCCTACATCTCGCAGAAGTCTGAAGTAATCCAGATTTCAGGTGCTACCCATTCACAAACTTTGTTGCACACTTTACAGCCCTTTAAAATAGCACGTGACACAGTGAAATATTTAGGAATTAATATAGGAGCGGATTGAAATGACCTATATAAAGCAAATTTCACGCCAGTCTTTAAAGAAATATCTAAGTTACTGGAGAGCTGGCGTTTCCTATCATTGTCATTACTGGGGAGGATAGCTGTACTTAGGAGTATAATATTTCCAAAACTATTATATATAATACAAATGCTTCCAATACAAATATCTAAGCAAGACATTAAACTATGTAAAACACAATTTCTGAGATTTGTCTGGCAGAGGAAAAAAACCTAAAATTGCTTAAAACAAATTAAGATTGCCCAAGAAGGATGGGGGATTGGGAATACCGGATATAGCTACTTCCACACATGCTATTTTCTTCAGATATATATCAGATTTTTAGATAGAGGTATATATACTATTCAAATGTTAGAGGAACAAAGTCTGTGACCCTACTCTCCAGCGGCACTTTTACTTTGTCAAAGAAAGGATTTACCACAGCATATTTGGAGCAATATACTTTTCCAGAAGACTTACCTATCTTGGTTACATATAAATACTAAATTTTATCGGAACAGTCCCAGTGCTGCATATGTGCCTATATGGGGTAATCCACAATTTTTACCAGGCCTAGACAATCCTTTATTCTTAAATTGGAAAGAAAAATGTATCAAAGCCACAAAGGATATCTTTGATCCGGGAGGGAATCTGTTCATGTTTCAGGACCTTAAGGACAAACTTAGGCTTTCAAATCAACTATTTTTTATGTACTTACAGATGCGTCATTTTTCCCAAAACCTTCCTACGCCCTTCAGAAATCAGCAGCAAACAGACCCCCTTATGCAACTCCTACATTTTATAAAGGGAAATGTATATAAAACTAAACTATTACAGGCAAATATTCTGTCTAGCCCTATAGATAAGGTGTGGGAATCTTTAGTAAGCAGATGGCAGAGGAGTGATATACCCGAGATTGTAGGTTCAGAAACTTTGCTATCTCACTTGGACAGTACTTTAAAAATTTTAAAATCAGCACGTCTGCAAGAAGTACACATCAAGATAATAAATCGAGCCTATATTTCCCAAAATAGGAGAAAATACATGGTTCAAGGTGAATCTGGTATCTGTCTCAAGTGTAAGAGGCCTAATGCCATCTTTTTCCATAATTTATGGGCATGCCAAAAAATACGAAAATTTTTGAATAAAATACAGTTTATTAATACAGTTCTGAAAATAAATATTGTGAGCGATCCCCTTGGAATGTTATGTACAAACTTTGATTATTGGGAATTAGGAGATCGTAAGCATCAATGGGCCTGATCCAGACCTATGCTCGCATGCGAGCTAACACTGATCGTAAGCATAAAAACGGCAAAAAACGCACTGCGTATGTGCATAGTGACAACTTCCGGTCGCACCAAAGGCCTTTTCGTAGCGGCGATTCTGGCGTCCGTATTGTTTGCGTTTTTTCCGACGACGGGGCATGTTTATAGTACGAAGTTTGTACGGACGCTTGAGTTAAGGAATGTAGGCGGGGGGAGCCATTTAAATTGTACAGTATGGGTGTGCTAAGCGTCGTTTATACGCAATGAATGTACGGACGGACGCGTGAACGAACACAAAAGTTAGGGTAGGGTTTGCCGAGCATATGGATGCTAATCTAGGTACGAGCAAGGGGAGTACCTACTGCCGTGCATCGGTGGTACGTTCGGCGATAATACGCTATGCAGACCAGCGTAGGTCTGGATCAGGCCCAATGTCTGAAAATACTCACTATTATTGTGACGATAGCAAAAAATCTGATACTTTTTAATTGGATAAAGATCTCATCTCCAACATTGGGGGACATTAAGTCAGCCCTGTTACAGCTTTTTTATTTTGATAGAAAAGCTTCCCTACCAGAGGTAGAGACAGGAGGGGAAACGTTTTATGCCAAATGGGGGCCTTATATTGATTATTTGGATAAGGACATCCAAGATCATATATATAACATTTTTGAAAACACGAGTTGGTTTTTATGTACACCAATTGAAATTAACGGATGTACACTAAGTGAATAGGCCCATGCACAGGCCTAGCTTGAGAATTGAAACTTCGATGGATGGAAACTATGATCTGTTAAGAATCGTTTTGTTTTTTGTTTTGTTTGATTTTATGTGTAACAGTGTTGTTTGCATACTTGCTTAATTGCACTACATTGGATTTTTTTTTTCTGATGAAGCACAGTATAAATTCAATGATTGTATTATTTGTTATTGTTTAGAAAACTGTGTAAGTTAAATTCTAGTCTACTGGTTACACTTAAAACAATTGACATGTGAACAATGTTCTGTGCGATTACTGTGTGTCTTACTCGTTACTTTGTTTTGATTTGAAAAGAAAAATTTAAATAAAGAAAAATTGCTTATAAAAAAAAATATTGCACTAAATTGCTCAAACGGGTTACAGATGCCAATTATCATAAGATTCACACATCAGACAAAACACTTCAAAAACCACAATTCAACACCCTACTTTTTGTACCATGATAAAAGCAAAAGATGTACATGCATGTTAGTGACTTATGAACTTATATGTATGTGTGTGTGTGTGGTCTCATATTCTTATTTACCAACAAGACCCAGGGCCATATTTACTAAGCTGCGGGAATGGAAAAGGAAAGATGTTGCCCATAGCAACCAATTCTAGCTGAAATTTCTAGTATGTAATAGGAAAGTGAGAGCTAGAATTTGATTGCTTGCTATGGGCATTTCCACTTTTCCTTTCCTGCAGCTTAGTAAATATAGCCCCCAGAGTACGTATGTGTGTATATAATAATATATAAAATAATTTTACATTATTATGAACCAAGTCATATGAGCTTGTCTATCTCCATTGTAATTGCAATTGGGCTGACAATGCCAAAACACATCAAGCTTTGATTTTTTTTGTAAAATAAAAATAAGCATTTCAGGTCTTCAGCTGGATTACAGATGTTGTAGCTTTGTAGTTGGTTTTCTGGTTTCAAGATTGCTTTGTGACAATGTTTCCAATATGCGCACAAGTGTCAAGTGTAAGAAAAACGCAGGCTGTATTATATTGAAAGGTTATCAAAGATTTCTCAAAATGTCATTTATTATCCTTGAAATCTCTTTTGAGGCTTCTGCCTGCTTTATGTTAACGATCCATTGCCACCCACTAACACATGTACACATTGAGGCATAAAATAGACGTATAATTAAAGATACAATACATTTCTGTCTGTTATTTTTGTTGTTAATAATATATTAATTGTAATGGAGCTTAGTGTTCTTATATATAAATAGCAGATACTTTGAACAAAATACATTGTGGGCATGATAATAGTAACCAAAATTGTGGTCCACTCTGTACAAGAAAGAATCGGGATTCAGCTAGCTGGATGAATTTGTTATTGTACAATGACAGATTACCACAGAAACTATACAAATCAAAGATTGTAAATCTGGCCCACACACATGATAGTCCCAAAATAACATTCTAATTGATGGGGACACTGGACCGGATCAAGACTTCATTATAACACAATATAGACCAGATCCAGATCTAAAACATAATTACATGTGTAGCCTCCGCAAAGGAGGCTAACAAACAAAATGTCAGGGATCACCTGACCGAGGCACCCGGCCTGCCGTGGCGCCCGGTCTTTGTGAAGGAGACGTCATTCCGGCGCTATGCCTTCTGGAGGCTGTGGCCTTTAGTAAGGTTTGGTCTGTCAGCGCCTCCTGATTGGCTCAGCCTTCCTACTTACGTTAGCACCGCCTGCTATGTGGCACGGGTTATAGGGTTATAACGTCTTCAGCCTTAGTTGCTTCTGCCGTGTTCCTTGCTGTGATCTCCGTTGTCTGTCTCCTTCCTAGCGATCCCCCTCTGTGCATATTACTTAGTAAATCCTTGTTACAGCATATAGTCCAGACCACTTGTGCTGTCCACCTGCCCATTAATTGTATTAAACTGCACATAGTGCATACAATGCTGAAATCCTTTATTACTATTTTATGCAGTTCACCTGTACTGACCTCCAATCCCGAATTTTGTGTGGTCTCCCATTTTTCTGGGTTTTTCCCTTATAGTTCTGTATTCTTGTATCATCTTACAACTGTATTAATGGTGAAGGTTCTAATTACACCACTTACCTTGTTTATTCTAACGCTTCTATCCTCCGGTGTTTTGACCTGCTACTTGGGGCACAGCCAAGTCCAATCCCATCATCAGGGGTTCTGCCGAATACCACCTAATAGTTAGACTGCGCACTCTGGAGGTTCAGGGCCAAATTCACAACCCCGTAATTTTTTTAATATGTGGCCAGTTTTACGATTCTAGCTACTATGCATGTGTAGTAACTATTTTACGCTATCTACGTTTCATTACGTATAATGCGTACATGCGGTCTTTAAAGACCTCATGTACGCAATCTACGTAATGAAATGCTACGTAGATAGCATAAAATAGTTACTAAACAGTGTAGTAGCTAGAATCGTAAAATCAGCCACGTATGTTAAAAATCACCGGGTTGTGAATCCGGCCCTCAGCGTGTAACTTTTCACACATTGGTGCTTACTGCATAACACAAAATTAGTTATCACTATACTTCACATAGAACAGGGAATTCCATATGCTCTCCTATGTGTGGATAGTGGATCCACGCACAGGACCCTGCCCTACCTGAGTTCAGTGCAGCATACTAGATCGTACGTAAGGGCTAAACACGGCTTAATGTATGATTCAAATGTTTAAGCACACCCACCATGTTTATCTCATATGCATGGTGGGTGGCCCAGCCCCCCCTGTGGAGGATACAGTCAGCTTCACAATGCTGTATTCAGAAGAATTGGTACTCTGCATGCACAGTACCAATTCACAGCTAACTTATGCACATAGCATGCGTAAGTTAGCTGGTTCTATTAAATCTGGATCCAGTCAAATGTAAGAAAAATAATACTTGCATGTGTACACAACAAAATTTCATTACAAATCTGGATCGTTAGGCTTAGGTTGTATACAGAGTGGGAGTGTATGAGATTTATACAGTAAGGGCTGTGATATCCAAGCATCTTGGGGTTTTATGATATATAAAGATCTGATGGCACATAAGAGAGTTCTGATGCATTTAAGTCGGATGCCATGCATGGAGTATGTAGGGAGTTCTGATGCATTGTAGAGAACATGGAGACCATTTTTAAAGGTATGCAATTGCATACAAGCCAGTTTATAGAAAAAAAAAAAAAAGACTGCAAAAGGCCCACTGTACGTTAAATGGTTGTAGTATGTAAGCTGGATGTTTAGAGCATAAACTGTTAACCTGTCACGTTTGACACTTAAGTCTTTGTAGTACATGAAGAGTAGCTGAAACAACTTGATCGAGGGCAACTGCTAGGATTTGGTTAAGTTGAGATACTGCTATATCAGGAGAGGGGAAATTGCAGAACGGAAAACAGTTGTTGTACAGATCTAGAAAGTAGGATGATATTAATGGTGTTAAGATATCTATGGATGTAAAATCTCCACAAATGGGGCATACAGATTAAGGAGAGTGGGTGGCGGTATGCACAACGGATCTGTGTCCATGCGGAAAATTTTAAATGGGGTATTGGACAAGTAAGTGTAGTTAATTTCTCTCTCACGTGCATACTTACAGACCTCTGTATGTACAGAAAATGCACGGAGGTCTGGATCTAGCCCAAGGTTATGATACAAAAGAGGAAGAGGAGAGTTATTAAAATCAGATGTTGAGCATAGTTTAGTGAATCATTCTACTGGGGGCCAAGAGATGAGCTTAGAGAGAAAAGTTTAGAAGCATCAAGAGAAGAAGGGTTATTAACAGGGATGTTAAAATCACCTAGTATAATGGTTGGGATGTCAGAGTATAAGAAATGAGAGAGCCATGAAAACAAGGAGTTGTTTAAATTGTAGGCAAGAACCTATGCAGAGATAATGGGTTGAAGATCCATACAGAACAGACTTCAAAAGGATACAAGGGACAGTGGTTAGAACTGTGCAATTTTGGGACATAGGTATTTTCTATGCATGTGGTGAAACACTTGGTTAACCAGGACACTGTATGAAAATTTTCTCATGACTTTTATATGTAACACACTCATGTCCTGCAAACCTAGGAAACCCTTTTCACCCTTATACTCCAAGATTATCTTACTGATAGCTTATATGTAATAAGCATCTGGCAAAAAAGTTCAAATTGATGAGAACCGTAAAGCTTAAAAAGGTAGGATTCTATAAATACCTTTACTAGCAACCTATAAAATATGTTTAAAGTCATTTTATGACATGCACAGAACATGAATTAATAAGCTTTTTTCTCACCTATTATTTCCTTTACTTGCAGCTTTTTACTTTTAAACATTTTAGAAAAAGTATATTTTATAAGCTTTCTATTTTAATATTAATTTTGGATCAAAGACTGAAAAGATACACATGCTACTTGTAACTTCAGATTCTTTACTAATGATGCAATATGTAGAACATATGCAAGAAACACAGCACAGTGTTCCTGTAAAGGGTCACAAAAAAAGAAGATTTTAAAAAAAAAAAAAAAAGAAAAAAAAAGAAACTTGGTTCAACATCAAAGCATCAAAAGCCTGGATAGCAAACTGGCATGTTGTTGCCAAAACTCAATGGCCAATTACACACAAAGCACGTGGGACACATTGATCAAATATATGTTTTTCTTTTACTTTAACAATAAAGTCATCTATTTACTGTTTGAACTGCCCTACAAATGTAACCACTACTTTTTTTTAACCTGTGCTTGATTTTTAAGTAATTTAACCTAAAGCTTGAATTTTGTACTAATGGAAATAAACACATTAAATAATAAATGAATGAATCATCTAAAAGGGTTAGGGCAAACACGAATATATTTTTCTCTTTCTTTTCAAGTACCCATGATTTCTGCACTCTTGTATTCAGCCTGAAGTAATTCATATAGATTAGGGGTTGGATCCCAGAATTAGATTTTGTGTGTGCAAGGATCCTCAAGCAAAATATTTTTAAGGATCCAATAGTGCTGGGCTGAACTCTGCAAGTGTGTTCTTTAAACAATTTGTCTCACAGGGCCCATACAGCCAGTGGCTATAGCGTCAAGAGCATGCACATACCTGGAAGTGCAAATGTCTGAATGGGTACATAATAGGAGAGAATGTTTATTCTGTAAATTGACTAAGAAGTCTGGGTGGCTCAGAATGTGCTCTGATCGTATTGAAACACACAGAAGTTAAGGAAGTATCAGAGGCCTGTATTTAGCAATAAAGATGCATATTAGTACTAATTTATTTCTAACCTGTTCAGTTGGTAAAGGATGATGTTTTATGAAACATAAAGCCAAGCTACATTAAGAAAGGAGAAATGCTTTTTTGGCAATTAAAAATACAATGTTTTTTACCTTTGAACTATGGGCTGTCGCTCTTTAAATTGTTGACAAGTTTCTTTAAGCTCCTCTTCCTTTCGATCCAACTTGTCCTTCAGAATCTCTGTAGTGTGTTCAATTTCCTCAATGTGACTCTGCTGTGACTCTACAAGATTTTCACTGTAAACAAAATGCAGGGAGATAACAGGTTCATAATTACAAAAACTATGGATAAGCAGATATCTTAAAACAGTCACACACTTTTGGGCTGAATCCTAACTTTCAATGTTCCATCATTTTCTGTGCAATTGGATTGCAATTAAGCCTTATTTATGTTTGACGCATAAATGTGCCTCCGTGTTATCAGATCAGAATGCACTACACACTATCCTGTGTTACAGTAAAATTATATTTTCAACTGAGGGCTGACTGATTGTTACGACCCCTTATTTCTTCATCCTATTAGTGTGTAATGACTATGGGGCCTGATTCAGAGTTGCACTTACACCATTTTTAGGTTCAAGTGTAGACCTGAGCAATACCATGCTGAACTGCAAGGGGAGGCAAATTTTAATTGTGAAAGCAAAATTATATTTGAGAGGTGAATTTTCTTTGCTCAACTCTATTTTATAAAATTAAACAGAAAGTTATGCAGTATTTGATTTATATGTGCAAAAGTAAAGTAATTTCCCTGCCTGCAAAAGAATTCAAATTAATTAGCTCCCCTCACTTTGTAAAATGGTTTAGCTGAGCTGTACTGTTGCGCCTGTTTTACCCTTATTCCCAAACTCTGAATCAGCCCCTATATGTTTATGGCTGTCAGAGCATTATGTTGGGAGCTTGGGACATTGTATAGTGTGTGGCCAGCTCCACTGTTTGAATACTAATCATATTAAGATGCATACACACAGCCTGACAATGCAACGCTTGTACGAAATAGGATGAGACAAAGAGCCTCCCATGATCAGCATTCACACAATTTCTTGCATGGATGAAAGATGATAAGAGAAAATACAAGTTGTACAGATAATACAGAGAATGTACAGGTAAGATACGATACCATATGCAAAATACCCTGTACAAATAGTCCAATCTTCAAACTCAATGGTAGTATTATATATTTACCTAAAATTAATTAGAAATATAGTACAATCTGCACTCCAGATTTTTATGTAAAATTAGGATCGCAGCAGATGGGGATAATTTAACCACGTATTTATTTCAATATTCTATTATAACATATATCTTTTTTCCCCAAACACATAGGTGTTTTCCCACCCACAAAAGGCAGATTTCAGAAAAAAAAAAAGAAAAAAAAGAATGGGTATATAGGGACTCAATTTATCCTCAAATTAGAACCCATTATCTATTTGCATCCATGATCAAAACTGTCTTTTTATTTATCTAATTAAAAAAAATTGTATAGCCTACAATCACAATATATGGCTAATAGTAGAGGGAATAATAGCTTAATGTCGGCAAACTATAAAATCCAAATACAAAATTATGTGAAATAAGACAAAATGCTGTGTATTTAAAATATTTTGAGGATATCTTAATTAGCGTATTTTAATCACACAGCATTTTGTCTTGTTATTTCACATAATTTTGTTAAAATTTTTATATTTCGCTGACATTAAGCAAATAGTTGCTCAGATTTTACATCAATTAATAAGTAGACCCCAAATCTGGAAATCCTAATTTAATCTGTGATAAATTACCAAATTCTTGAAAAAACTGCAGATAATTTACATATCATAACAAAGAGGAAGCTGTCTCATTGACTGCTTATTCATAAATACTTTTTTAAATTAAAGATATTGGCCTGGATGCACACTACCGGACGTATTGCTTATATGTCCGTATTTAACCGATAGTTGCCACTCTGCATGCGTAGTAACTATATTACATAATCTACATATTGTTTTGTTACGTAGATTGCGTACATGCGGTCTATAAGTAAAAACTATCGGTTAAATACGGATGTATAAGCAATATGTCCGGTAGTGTGAATCCAGGCCATTATATGTATTACAATACTATGGCACATACAGATTCCTTATCTCTGCTCTGGCTTCATCTAGTAAACTGTGGCCATATCTTGGAAGAGCAGCTTGAGTGGATCTAGAAGTGACCTCTGGGTTTTGCAGACTCATTCCTGTAACAAAAATTAAGCAATGTTATAAAATCAGATATGTCTACAGTGCTCCATACCAAACATTATATAACTCTTTGTGTCAGCACATACAGAAAAAGGAGGTTTAGTTTACAATATAGCTACATTGGTTTAAGCTCACCTGCATAAGATACCTCTTATGGGTGAGTCCCTATCTGCTATATGTGTACTCAGGAGGACTGTATTAAGACACGCCTGCCATTTGAAAGTGTACAGCAGCCCTATTGGGGAGGGCTCCCAAAGTAACGGTAACAAAAAAAAAAACACAACACAAATTTGTGCAAGTGTATATATTATTATTAATTTATAAGGCGCCACAAGGTGTACAACATACAACAAAATATAGTACAGACATTCAGGGCAGGGATGGACAGTACAGTATATAATAAAATACAATATAAATATCAAAATATCACAAAAATACAATAAAGTGAAGACAGGACAGACAGCAAGACAAAATGCGAGGTGTCAAGATTGGCAGATCAGTAAGGAGGGGATAGAGTGCAGTAAAAGGTTGAGAGGGGGTCACCAGATGGGGACGGGGTTAAAGGGTAGCAGAGGGGGAAAAGAGGATACAAAGTGAGGGGGGAGTGGTGGAGGAGGGAACAAAAATAGGATGGAGGGCCCTGCTTCCGTGAGCTAACACATTAAGCGAGAGGGATGAACTTACAGTAGACATAAGGAAGGGGAAGGAGGTGGACTTCTGGTGTGAGCAGAGGAGAGGGGGGAAGGAAGGAGAAGAAGGGACAAATATAGGATGCAGTGAGGATGTAAAGTGGAGGAGGGGTAGGCTAGCCCGAACAGGAGGGTTTTAAGTGAGCACTTGAAGACCTGCAATGTGGGGGAGAGTCTGACTGAAATGAACTCCCTTCATTCCAGTGAATGAAGAAGGTGCAGCAGGTGCAGCACGAGTGTCCTGAACACATGCGTGAGATATGGTTATCAGTAGGGAGGTCAGACAACGGTGGTTAGCAGAATGGAGAGGGCGGGAAGGGGTGTGCATGCAGATGAGGGACGAGAGATAGGGAGCAGTGGATGAGGAGATGGCCTTAAAGGTTAGGGTAAGGAGTTTAAAGAGAGGTCTGAAACAGACAGGAATTCAGTGGAGGGTTTGACATAAAGGTGAGGCCAAGGTAGAGCGGCGTGAGAGGAAGATGAGCTTGAAAACAGCATTGACTATAGATTAAAGGGGGGCAAGATGGGTGAGTGGAACACCAATGAGGAGGAGGTTAGAGTAGCTGAGATGTGATAGGACTAGAGAGTGGATGAGGGTTTTGGCAGCTTAACACCTAAGCAGCAAACTTGACCGGAGGAGGAGACAGTGGTATCACCAACGGTTATAATGATGGAGGTAGGGGGGGGGATCCTAGGAGGAGAAAAAAACAATTATTTCCGTTTTGTCCATATTCAGCTTGAGGGGGCGTTTGGCCATCCATGTGGCAAGGCACTCGAAAATCTTATGGATTCTCAATGGTACTGGAACTGCGATGTCCTAGTGTACCCTTAGATGCAGCCACATAAAAGTACTGTGTTTTAGGTCTTCCCAAAAACCCAAGGTGTAACTATAAATAGACAAAAGGAAAGTACTGGGCGCTTCTTAGGGTAAAGAGGTTATAAAGACATTCAGATTTATTTGATGAAAAACAATGCTCAAAATCACGAAACAAATACCAATAAAAAACAAACCAGTATCATATAGACTACTCTGTATCAGGGTATTTGTGTGTTAAAATATAGACAAACCAAGGTGTATAAATAATCTTAAACATAGTCTATGTGGAGTCTTATTGATAAGGAATAAAGTCTCTACAACTTCTACAAATCAGTAGAGACCATGGGCTGGATCCAGACCTTGTTAAGTGCATGAACTTAGTTACTCAAGGGCTAAACCATGTTGATTTCAGGGGGAGCCAAGTTAATTGTATTCTTTGCATGCAGGGATATATCTTTAAATTGCTTACTGCACACAGATACTGACCAGCTTTACTATCACACTGTTATTTAGACTTGGGTTAGGAAACATCACCTCTCAACACTAATACTGTTTGCAACAGATGAAATATGACTCCCCTGAAATCAACATGGTTTAGCCCAGGAGTAACAAAGTTCATGCACTTAACAAGGTCTGGATCCAGCCCCATGTTGGTACACTCTGTTCCACATGTGGGTAATATCACATGTGTCCTCAGAATCCAAACTGCAGAAATCGCTTAAATGGCCCTCATGAACCAAGTGGGTTAATGTTGCTACAGGGGGAGGGGAGTCAAAAGCAGAAGACAGATCAAGAAGGATGAGGATGGAGTAGTGGCCCTTGGATTTGGCAAATAACAGTTCCTTGGTCACTATGGTAAGGGGAGTCTCAGTAGAATGGAGGGTTGATAATAACACAATGAAAAATTACACAATTAATTTAAATTACTTGTTTTAAAGTCAAATTAAACTCAAATTCCAATATCACTGTTTGGGAAAACAAGGGATTTTTAAGAATATGTTTTATGTTAAAGTGGCAATCCCATGTGTCAATATATAGGAAACAGCTGGGGATTGTTATTTTCTTTGGTTTGTTTGTCTATCAATAACAATTCTATAGACTTACCTCCACGAATGTTTTCTTGCATTAAAACGCTCTCACTAACTTTTCGTAGACCAGAATGGATACGGGCTTGTATATAGCTGTAAGGAGTGTGTCTGCGTCCCTGGGTTTGGAGCTGCTGCTTGGCAGCTATTAAGCGGTTCTGTAAACCCTCTTTCTGTTTCTCAAGCTCACGCACATTCTCCTGCAGCTGCTCAATCATCTCTTCCAGCTCCACATCTTTCCCTGATCTTCTTGCTACTACAGAACCTTTTTCCGCTTTCTTCTTGTCCTGCACTATTCGTATTAACTTTGTAGCCATCCTAAGATAGGACAACAATAAATCATGCAATTTTGAAATAAAAGATCATATATAAATATATGTTACATACAAAAAAATGACTCAGTCTTAAGGAAATAAAACTGTAATTTTTAAACTGAAGGTGCAAATGCCACGAAAAAAAAAGGACATGTAAAGAATTATTTATGACTTTCTAACTTTGTAATTTGCTCGGAGTGTTACATGCTAATGGATGGAGTCTGAAATAAGTTGCGGAAAGTGAGCCCCTCCGACTTAGATATGACCTGTAGTAGATGCAGATGTTTTGAAGTAAACAGTACTTTTTTTTATATCTGTGTTCTCATCTGGATCTGGACTTGCTTGAGCATGTGCTTACTGTACATTGACTATGTACCTCCATCCCTATCAAAATGCAAGTCCCTCAAGTTTCATTCTTATCTGAATCAGTTGTGACTACGTGCTCTTGAGCAGGTGCAGTATAAAATCATATGCTGCTCTGAAACGGAACAATTTTTTGTACTAATTACTAACATTGTGGAGGATATGTTCATTGCAACCAAAACAGCTTGCACCCTCCAGATGTTACCCTATTTTTAATAACGTAACTTCCTGCGGAACGAAAATGTGTACGATGGCTTTTACGTAAAAAAGTGGCTGTGACTCGTGCATATGGACAGACCCCCGCACGTACAGAAAGTGTATGGGGGTCTGAATCCGGTCCAGCATTTTGAAGTTGTATTTCTAGCCAAAGAGGGGTATATTATAATTGCCAATTAAAGGAATTGGTATAGTGCTCTATGCTGTTCCAAACTCACCATTTATAAGGATGCTATGATCGGTTGTTCTCCCACATCAATGCCAAGATTTGAAAATTATATACTACATTTTATATAATTACCAATTATATGCTTCTATTTTGATAGCGGAATATCGCATCTGACTGAAAATTGCACATTTACATCTTACGCCACATCTAATACATGTACTGTAGGGTATATAATAAAGGTCTGAGGGATACACACACATACACACACACAAAAGGGCGGCAATCAGAGATTAATTTAAAGTACTAGAAGTTCCACACTCCTGAAGTTTCAATCTTAATGGCAAAACTTTTATCATTAAAACTGAAAACATTGGGAGCCCTGGACTCCCAGTAATTTACTCTAATACTCAGAGTACTGATCTGCATGTTTATATATTTAGATATTTTGTCATACTGGGCTAGTAAGCAAGCTGCAATTATTAACTATTGGAGTGCCTTCTCATGAATTTGTGTTTGTGTGTGTGTGTGTGTGGGTGTGTGCGCGCAATGGAGGATATATGAATACAGTGTATTACACCAAGGAGAAGGCAACCAAGCTAACATTACTATTATTATTATTATTATTATTTTTATTATACCATTATGTAATAGGAGTGCCAGATTAAACAAAATTACACACGCACACATACTACTGGAGAGCACCTACTTAGTGAAGCAATCACATATAAAAAGTCTTTTATAAAACTCATAGGACCTGATTCAATTGCCTGCGAAGACAGGAAAAAACACGAAGTGCGCCAATTACCGTATATTATGGGAAGCGATGTAAATTTGCGGAAATACGATCTGCGATCAGGGATTGCGGGCAACTGAATCAGATCCATAAGCTAGTGAAGACAAAAATGAATTCAATTCAATGTCAGCACTGTAAAAGAGTGTAACAAGTAAAAAAAAAAATAAATAAACATAAGTGAGTTAAAAAAATTTACACAGCACAGCTAACATCGTTGTTCCAAATAACACTTCATATTTTCAGATCAATGATTTCACAAATTGGTATCCTCATATGAATAACAAAGCAGCTTAGTTTAGGAATGTAATAAGTGTCTGGTATCTCACAATCCCTGTCCATAACCTCCAACTTGACTCTTTCCATTAGGTACACAATACTCCTCTCCTGAGCTTCCAACCATCACTCACCTGGTTTTAATTAATTAACAGATGTTTGAAAAATATACTTCTCCTCAACAAAGGTAGTTACCATAGAAACTGACAATTAAAAGATCAGTTGTAACTATTGGAATGGGCCATGTTGGAGGGTCTGCATGTCTCTTTATTTTTTACCAACCTCCCCACCACACACACACATCCTCCTCCTCTTAATAAGCAAGTTTAAAAAAAAGTTATTTACGCCCCCCTTCCCCCCCAATCTTACCACAGGGTTGCCGACTCTCCTGGAATATCCGGGAGACTCCCAAAATTCGGGCAGAGCTTGCAAATCTCCCACAGAGGGTTTGAGGCCCATGGTTTCATGAAAATTACGAAATTACGGCCTCAAGTCCTACCCCCCTGCCTGGCAACACTAGTATCCTAGTGTTACTAGGGGCAGGGAAATCCCGCCCCAATCCCTAGTAAACCTAAAAAGGAGGATAATAAGTCAGCGGCGGTATCACAAACCGCGGCAGACGCCACACTTACCTGTGTCCTGGTTCCCTGTCTGTACCTTTCTCCCGGCGCACGGGTCCTCGCAGCCGTCGGAGACTGTCACTGAAACAGTGACAGCCTCAGGCATACTCACCAGTCTGGACGCGGCGTTCTCCACGTGGGATTCTGGCGGCAAGCGCGGTGGTGCTCTGATCCATGGGCGCGGCCATCTTGGACTGGTCACATGACAGCGCTTCTCCAATGAGCCCAGTGTCCTCCGGTCCTCCAGCCAATCAGTGCGCAGGGCGCACTATTTAAACCCTGCACACTGTTCCAACGTTGCCAGAACAACTAGGTCCTCTAGGTGCCTGGTACTCCCGCATCGTGCTCCTGCTTGATCCAGTCCTGCCTGATCCAGTCCTGCCTGATCCAGTCCTG
>WWET01001884.1:84351-99699 GCA_011038615.1 Limnodynastes dumerilii | reverse complement strand
CGATTTATTCTGGACCCAGTCATGTTGGCCAGTACTCAAGTCATCCCTGCCGGGAAAACCTTCGTGTCATTGCCACTCAGAAAGAAACTTATGTCATGGGCTCATACTTTTCGTTTCGCCGGACATGCAGGGATCACCATTAGCTTAGCTTTCATTTCAGAACTGTACTGGTGGCCAACCCTCCGAGACGATGTGAAAGCTTTTGTAAATGCATGTTCCCAATGTGCTCAGCATAAAACACCTCGCAGACCGCCTAACACTGCAATAAGAAACTTATGTCATGGGCTCATACTTCTCGTTTCGCCGGACATGCAGGGATCACCAAGACATTAGCTTTCATTTCAGGACTGTACTGGTGGCCAACCCTCCGAGATGATGTGAAAGCTTTTGTAAATGCATGTTCCCAATGTGCTCAGCATAAAACACCTCGCAGACCGCCTTTGGGAACACTGCAACCCTTGCCTATACCTAAGTCCCCATGGACTCACGTGTCAATGGACTTTGTCACAGATCTACCTCCTTGTTGGCAATTTAACACCATCTGGGTCATCGTGGACCGGTTCTCCAAAATGGCCCACTTTATCCCGCTCAAGGGGTTGTCTTCAGCGCCAACTTTAGCTCAACTCTTCGTGTCAGAGATCTTCTGTCTGCATGGCTGTCCTGAGGAGATCGTGTCCGATAGGGGAGTACAGTTTACCGCTCGGATTTGGAGAGCTTTATGTCAGAGTCTGCGGGTCAAGCTCAAATTCTCCACTGCATATCATCCCCAGACAAATGGCCAAACCGAGCGAGTCAACCAAGACTTTGTGCTCCTGCTTGGTCCAGTCCTGCTTGGTCCAGTCCAGTGGTCCAGTCCTACTTGGTCCAGTCCTGCTTGGTCCAGTCCTGCTTGGTCCAGTCCTGCGTGGTCCAGTCCTGCGTGGTCCAGTCCTGCGGTCCAGTCCTAAGGTTCCGTCCTGAGGTCCAGTCCTAAGGTCCAGTTGGTTCAACCCTGCTGACATCAGTTCTGCTAACTCCGGTCCCGATGACTCCAGCCCTGCTGACTCCAACTCCACAGTACCTGCTGCCTGGATTCGTCCTACCCAACTCTACCACCAACTCTACAGCATCTGCTTTCCGGATTCACCTTATCATCCCTCTACAGTTTATTCCGACCGGACTTTATTGCTACAAGCTACCCAAGGGTAGCCTCCTGCTACTACTACCCTCATCCACCAGGGTGTACGCCTGTTCACGGACTTTTGCTTTATCCCAGTGCACATCCAATCCCCTTGGTCCCCCTGCACCTCCAGATTCATAGACTATTGTTTTTGTTCATTTCCTGTATGCACCCGTCCTTCATTAAACCAGCTCACTTCCAATTCCAGCCATCTCAGTTGTATTCATCTCTGACACCCGGGACAGATCCCAAACACCCCTTGAATGTGACAGGCGGGGCTTAATTATACGATTTGCATAAATCACGTCATTAAGACCCACCCCCTGCATGCATCTATGGCTTCCCTCCGGGATCTGCAAAGTGTTGACTTATCTGTAAGCCTCATTGTCAGTGAAGGATTTGAAATCACTGGAGAAAAAAAAAAACACAAAACTACAGAAAGACCCATGAGTATCCACATGCATAGGACAAATATTAAAGCAGGCCTGTCATTTCTGAGGCGTCACAGACAGGTGTTACACAATCTCTGGTCTGTGTATTCTACTTAGTGTTATAGACATTGATTCAGAGTTTTAAAATAAGAGAAGAAAGTTACACCTGGGCAAAACCATGTTGATTTCAGGGGAGTCAAATTTCATCTGTTGCAAACAGTATCATAGTTGAAAGGTGAGGTTTCCCAGCCCAAGTCTAAATAACAGTGTAAAGGTAAAGCTGGTCTGTATTTGTGTGCATTAAGAAAAAGCTAAAGTATTCTTCCTGCATGCATAGAATAAAATTAATTTGATGCCCTCTAAAATCAAAATTATTTTTCCCAGGTGTCACTTTACTCTTTTATTTTTAAAATCTAAATCAGAGCTATAAGCTGCAATGCTTAGAGGCACTTGTAAACAATTTGCTTAAATTCACCAAGTAAAGCAAAAAACAGTGAACCGGATATACTTGCAGTAATTCAGAATAACTGTATGAGAACAGTTAAAAAAAATGAGAGTGTTTGCTACCATTTCAGGACTTATGCAAAGAAAAATAAGAGTGTTCTGCAGCAACACTTCTCACAGGCTGTGATTCTCTACTTCCTGACAGCACTGTGGCTTATTTATTTTCCAATAGTTGATTGATTCACATTTTGTGCGTATATACAAAAAATACTGCAGTTTGGATATGGAACTAGAACCACTCCTTTTCTCCAATTAACACAAAGATGAAAAGGAATGTGAAACTCAGCAAAATAGGAATATACTGCCGAAGCCTCCAATGCAGAGTGAAATAATACTTTACAGATTTTTATAGAACGATTACTGCCTGTGAAAGGACCCTTTGAAGATAATTGAAACCACTGGGTAGCAATCTGCTTTATAGCACTGACAAATAACAGTTTCCTAAGGCTTATCATTTAAGTGTGGTAAAATAGAGAAAGAAAAAAAGAAATAAAACATATTTAGCCCATATGTAGTGGAAACCTAATCTTACAAGGTACTGGACAGAGTTGCATTATAGGGATACAAAGGGCTGAAACTAATATATAAAAAAAAAAGGGGTTGTGAACTGCCAATAACTTTCTCATAAACAGGAGTGTTAGAAGCATAATGGATATTTCCACCTTTTGTGCTAAGTGTAAACACAGATTATGGAGAAATAAGGGAGAGATTTCATCTGATCTCAAACCAATAAATACAGAAGAGTCTATTTTACAGTTAAAAGTATTTAAGTGTTTAGCTTGCATATCAGTAGTGTTCCTATACATTTCATGTATCGGTCAAGATTAAGTTGAGAAACCAAATGAAAATTTGATATCCAAACATAAAAAAATGGTTTATTTTACACATGGCATGTTTTATAGAGCTTATAAGTTAATAAATAATAATAAAAAAAGTATTGTACAACAACAATCACATAACCAGGAAAGTTTAAAATCAGCACAGTCATTAAATCTCTTCATCCACAGGTGGGGGAGGACCATGTGGTATCTAGGTTATACTCACATTTGTTGGCAGCAATACCTGAGGTATCCCTCGAGCGTCTTAGAGGGCATTGGGAGCTGGACCTTGGTCCGCTGGATGATGATGATTGGGAGGTGATCTTAGGTAGCTCATACCAGTTGACGGCTAGTGTCCGGTTCCAACAGATCCAGCTTTTCATCCTCCACCGTGCGTATTTCACGCCGGCTCGACTGGCTAAATTTGCTCCCTGTAGAGAGGCTGTCTGTCCGAAGTGTGGGGAGTTGGGAGCCAACTTCATGCATCTATTGTGGTCATGTAGGCAGGTTCAGAGATTCTGGACATCTATAGTACGATGCATAGGTAAAACTGGGCTAACTCTGCCGGGGATGTTGCATAGGTGGTGCTTATTTGGGATCAGCCTTGATGACTCCTTTACTCTTTATAAACAAACCTATATAAAATGTCTGTGTATGTGGGCCAGGGTGTGTATTGCCAGAACCTGGTATGCTGCAGCGCCGCCCCTGGTTGGTGATTGGATCCGCCTTGTTAACTCATCACTCGCTCATGAAAAGTTTATATTTACCAAAAATGGCTGTCCGCATAAATTCGATAAGATCTGGGACCCCTGGGTGGAGTCAGAATATTATGGGAGGTTCGCGGGTGATGCCTCGTGAACTTGAAGTTGCTAGATATTGGAAGGTGTGTTAGATGGGAGGAGCGTACCGGACTGCTCGCCACTCCAGGACAATGGTAATAGCTATGATAGGATAGTAATGGCTATGATATTTACAATTGAAATAACAGTAATGTCTTTTTATTCTATCTGCAACTGTTTGTAACAAGTTATTACCGCAGTTTTGCCCTATTCTTGTTAATGAATGTTGCACTGTTGTGTTATATCTTGTAGTGCATCTTGTTCATTCATTACCATGTTCACTTGATGTATACATCTGTACAACTGTTTTTTGTTTGTTTTGTTTTATTTTTTTTTTCTTGTTTTCTAAAAAACCCAATAAAAAAGTTTGATTAAAAAAAAAAATCTCTTCATCCACTTTGATTAAATTTATTTAATGTACACATTGCTTTCTGATATGTGATAAATGGTCTTTTATGCAGTTACACGTGCCTCATCCTATAGTGCAGTGCTCCTCATCCAGTGTGCCATGGCACACCAGTTTGCCACGGGATGTTGCCAAGTGTGCTGTGGTGCAATGCCTCCAACAGGAGAAAAAGCACTGGAAGACCTTGCAGATACATGAATGTGGAATACTGGAGATCTAAAGACACATGATTGGTTATACTGGAAAGGCTGCAGACACATGAATGGGAACTACTAGGGAGGCTGGAGACACATGATGGGGGCTACGAGACACATGATGGGGGCTACTGGGGAGGCTGCAGACACATGATGGGGGGCTAACATAGGTAAATTAGTTAGAATTTACTCCCATGTGCCTCCAGCCCCCCCCCCCTTTCATAGTCCCATTATGTGCCTAATGCCCCTACCCCCAGGTTTTCTTACCTGACAGCCTCAGGCTGTATCCTCCAAGTGGAACTGCGGCTAAGACATGAAGTCCTGCGCTGCCCGAGACTGGGAAATGAAGTCTCGCAGGATGAGCCTGTAACGGAGGCAACTAGCCTAGCAACCAGCCAGACGTCATTTTGGCATCCAGCCGCAGTAAGACAAGCGTCAGACTCTGGCTGGATGCATTGTCCTATATACACATTGTCCTTTCATCCCTATGGCAGGCATCCTGGCCAAGGGGTGGATATGCTCCTGACCATAGGCAGTCTTTAAACATTACTTTAATGGAACTACCTAAGCCCCGCACATTTTCCATAAGTATTGCAGCACGGTGGCTCAGTGAAAAGCACAGGACAGAGGTCATGAGTTCTATTTCTGGTTTGTATGTTCTCCCTGTGTCTGCGTGGGTTTCCTCCGGGTGCTCTGGTTTCCTCCCACATGCCAAGAACATGCTAGTAGGTTAACTAGCTGCTGAATAAATTAAACCTAATGTCTGTATGTATGTATGTATATATATATATATATATATATATATATATGTGTTAAGGACCTATATGTATGTATATATGTGTTATGTAGCTTTAATGGGGCAGGGACTTATGTAAATGTGAAATATTCTCTGTAAAGCGCTAAGTAATCTGATAGCGCTATATAAAAACTTGTTAATAAATAAATAAGTGTTGTTCAATTCCGAACGAGAGAGGCGAGTTAACTCCCTGTCACTCCCCTCTGTCATGTGTAAAATGTGTGTGACTTACGCTTCTATAAGACAGCCTTAAGTCAAACCTGCATATGACCGCTGATTATTATTATTAACAATTATTTATAAGGCACCACGCGGTATCCACATTGCCATACAAAGGCAATAGTTACATATACAACACAATTAACATACACAAATTCAAATAAATAAGGAATATAATACAACTACAAGGCAAAACAATGATATAGAAAACAGACATGCAGGATATGTGTAGAAGCAGAAGAATAAAAAGAGAGCTACACAGTAAAAGGTGGGAATTAATGAGGACAAGGTAGAGGGGTGATGACAGGAGGGAGGAGGCCCTCCTCAAAAGATCTAACATGCTAAGTGGGATGGGTTAACACACAGGAGACAAAAGGATGAAAATGGGGAGGGTATGTAAGCTAAGGTGGAGTAAAATAGGCTAGCCTAAAGAAGTTGGTTTTTAGAGGGCGTTTGAAGGTTTGGAGGGTGTTGGACCGATAGGTTGTGTATGTTGTTCCAGTGCTAGGTGCAGTACAGGAAGATAAGTTGTGGTAAGGAGCTTGAAAATAATTCTGAAAGGGACAAGAAGCCAGTGTAGAGATAGACAGAGAGGGGAGGTGGAGGCAGTGTGTTTGAAGAGTCTGGCAGCAGCATTTAGTATGGATTTTAGGGGAGCGAGACAGACCAGAGGGAGGCCGTAGAGAAGAATTCTGCAGTAGTCGATATGGGTAATAACAAGAGAGTGAACGAGTGGTTTAGTGGCATCTGCGATTAAGAAAGGTCTGATGCAAGCTATGTTGCGGAGGTAAAAGCGGCACTACAGTGAGAGGGCACAGTGGCAGAGGGTATAGGAAAATGAGGAGTCAAGGATGACGCTCAGGGGGTGTTCTTGAGTAGAGAAGAAAATGGTGGAGTTGTCAATATTAATGGAGATAGTAGGGGTAGCGGACACACGTGAAGGAGGTTAAACTACGATTTCCGTTTTGTCCATGTTAAGCTTGAGAAACCACTGGGGCATACATGAGGAGATGGCCGAGAGACAATCTGATACTTTGGACAGGAGAGAGGTCGGAGGAAGAGAGATAGATTTGAGTGTTATCGGCATAGAGTTGGTAGTGATAGCCAAAGGAGCCGATGAGGTCACCCAGAGAGGAGGTGTAGAGCGAGAAGAGAAGGGGACCAAGAACTGAGCCCTGAGGAACACCAACAGGAAGAGGAATAGTAGGGGAGGAGGATCTGGGGGTTGACACAGAGAAGAAGCCATCCAAGTGATAGGAGGAGAACCAGGGAGGCTGAGAGATTGAAGGTGTGGAGCAGGAGAGAGAGTGATCAACAGTGTCAAAGGCTGACGATAGATCCCGGAGGATGGTAAGGGAGAAGAGGCCCATTGGCAGAGAGAAGATTGTTTTTTATCTTAGTCAAGGCAGTTTCAGTGGAGTGGAGGGGGCTGAAACCCAGGCTGAAGAGGGTCCAGGATGGAGTTGTTGGCAAGGTAGCTGATTAGATGGCTGTAAAAAAGCCATTCAAGCAGCTTGCAAACGAAGGGTAGAAGGGAGATGGGTCGATAGTTGAAAAGTGAGGCGGGGTCAAGGTTGGGCTTAAGGATAAGGGAGACAAGAGCACTCACATGTGGGATATCCATACCACATTGTAAAATTTTAATTTGTCCTCCCATCCCCTGGTGTACAGAGCGGAGGCAAAGCCCCTTTCTACTTAAGTGCTATATGTTCCGTTCGATAGTAGCTACAACCCACTTGTGCACTTTGAATGCATAAGCGTGTAATCGTTCTCATCAGTGGATTCAGTCCTTGTTTTTCAAGAATTGTGTTATTCCGATTCTTTTAGGAGTAAGACCAGTCGCTCTCAATCTGTTCCTTATGGATCAGAAGCATCTTCAAGAGCTCCACAAAGAGATTATACAGAAAAATAAATACTATTTACAACTTAGTGTGATAGAGACAACACATCTCCACATGAAAGTCATGTGGAGTGTGACAAAGACAGCATATCTACATAAAATAATGTGGAGAATCCGGTCCAGGTTTTAGAGCTACAGCAGAGACTGCTGTGGTCAGGCTTGGGCTAATCAACAGCACCTGGGCTCTCAGGATATAAGGATTTCAGAGACAGAGGGTTAGGACTCTTGATGGCGGAATAGCTGCCCAAGTGGTAGGATGGGGGTTGGGTTAGCATAGGAACCTCTGAAACACTTTAAGAGTCTGTAATATGATGTGACCTTATATGCTGCACTGCTGTTACCTGGTATGCTGTCTGACGGATATGGAATAAAAGAGTTTTACTTAAATTCCTCCATGTGATGTACATCCTTATCACAAATGGCACCCAACGTGGGGCCCATCTCAGCTGGAAACTATACACTGCAGAGAACCCTGGGTAAGACAGCTACTGTATCTGTGTTTCAAAAACTGACAAAGTTGTGTTTACAGCATACATTGTGCAGCTGGCCTGGGGCCAGAAAGGTGGTGTGCTTAATAAACTGTTTAACCCAGTTTTGTTTGTGCCTGTGGTGGAGGACAGGGCAACTTGGGGTTAATGAGAGTTTTGTGAAAAGCTGCCTTAAAGGGCCACTGTGTCATTAGCAAGTTGTTTGCAGTCTTGTGTTAAAAGTGGCCAGTAAAGCAGACAAGTGTCCGGTAACACTATCTAATGAGACTGACATATTATATTAAGTCTCCTAAGTTTACCCTTAAAGGGGAAGTACAGGGTAACATGGAGGAAATACTGAAAAGGTTATCTGAAGTGGCTGCCGGTCACCCCAGCTGATGACGTTGAGGCATTCCTCTGCACATTTGAGCGTATGGCCATGCAATTGGAATGGCCTGAAGAGGAGTGGTCTGACAAGCTAGCTCCTTGATTGTCAGGAGAGGCACAGAGAGCCTATGTGGATATGTCTGTGGCCCAGTCACGTTCCTACCCTGACCTTAAGAAGGCTATACTAGATAGGATTGGAGTGACGGGCCCAGCAAAGCCCAAGAATTCCATGACTGAAGGCTGGAAGGTTCTGAGCCTCCCAGAGTTCAGCTGGCTAAACTTGCCTGGCTGGCTAACACTTGGTTGCAGGCGAATAAAAACCATTCAGGCTGATCCCCAGACATATGAGGAGCTAGCAGTGGTTATTGAGCGGCACCTGACCCTGGTAAAAATGAGTAAAACCCGAACAGGATTTGTACCAGTACCAAAGCCCCGAACTCAAGTTCCAGCCATCAAGAAAGAACAATATGATATTATTGGTATTACTGAGACATGGTGGGATGATACACAGGACTGGACAGTCAACTTGGAGGGCTATACTCTGTTCAGGAGGGATAGGGTAAATAAAAAGGGAGGAGGGGTATGTCTTTATGTTAAGCCAATGTTAAAACCAAGTATACAGGAAGTTATCTATGAGGGTATTGGTGATAATATAGAGGCATTGTGGGTGGAAATATCCAGTGGAAGTTCAAATAAATTTCTGATAGGGATATGCGATAAACCACCAAATATTAGTTTAACTGAGGAAGCCCAACTTAAACAGCAAATAGCAAAGGCAGCACAGCAAGGTCAAGTTTTAATTATGGGGGATTTTAATTATCCAGATATTGATTGGAGTACTGAGACTTGTGGTACAGTTAGGGGAAACGGGTTTCTGAGCATGCTAAAAGACCATTACATGTCCCAAATAGTAGAGGAACCAACTAGGAAGCAGTCTATACTGGACCTAGTAATAACAAATAATGTAGAGGTTATATCAAATATTCAAGTAAGGGAAAACTTAGGAAACAGTGATCATAATATGAACACATTCGAGATTAGTTTCCAGAAGCAACAGTATAAGGGATTAACTAGGACTTTAAATTTTAGAAAAGCTAATTTTAATATGCTAAAGGAGTCTATAAAAGACAGACTGGGATGCAGTTTTGGAAGAAAAAAATACAGAAGAAAAGTGGGCTGTCTTCAAAATTATGTTAGAAACATATACACATAAGTTCATTCCTATAGAAAGCAAACAGAAAAGAGTCAAGTAAAAACCAATGTGGCTAAATAAAAAGGTTAGGGATGAAATGAAAAAAAAAGAAGCATGCATTTAAATTGTTTAAAACTGAAGGAACTGAGGAGTCCTTACATAACTATAAGGAATGTAATAAGAAATGCAAAAAGGAAATCAGATTAGCAAAAATAGAGACTGAAAAACAAGTTGCAAAAGAAAGTAAGACAAACCCTAAAAAGTTTTTTAAGTATATAAATAGCAAAAGGATCAAAAAAGACAATATAGGACCCCTAAAAAGTGAGATGGGTGGATTGATAAATGATGAAAAGGAAAAGCAGAGGTATTAAACACTTTCTTATCTTCGGTGTATACTAGAGAGGAAGAAATGGTAGGAATAATACATAAAAATGGAAGTGCAACTGTACCATCACATAATATTTGTTTTACAGAAGAAGAAGTCCAAAGGCGGTTGAAGAAAATTAAGATAAATAAAGCTCCTGGCCCTGATGGTATACATCCAAGGGTTCTAATGGAGCTACATTCAGAAATTGCTAGTAGCTTGGGCATGACCCAGGGTACTATGCTGCCATTGATGATAAGGAAAAGGTACAATTATACCTGATAATTGATTTTCCTTGAATCTCGATGGCAGCATAGCTAGTTTCCTCTCATAGCTTTATGGAGTAAGAAGACACAGGGCACAGGAGGTGGAGTCTATTTATGTGTCAGGGGTGTCTTTTTCTTTTCCTGGATTGGCTCCCGCTCCGTGGAGAATACCCAGGGTGCTATGCTGCCATCGAGATTCAAGGAAAACCAATTATCAGGTATAATTCTACCTTTCCTTATCATCGATGGCAGCATAGTACCCTGGGTCATGCCCAAGCTACTAAGTGGGAGGGACACCAGAACACCACATCACACAAGTGAGCAAACCCATAACCAACAATATATTTAAATGGCTGCACTAAGCACTTTTCTGCCAAACCTAGTGTCTTTAGAAGCTAAAAGGTCGAGTTTATAGTGCTTATAGTGCTTAGAAAACGTACTAGGGGAAGCCCAGGTGGCTGCTTTGCAGAGGTCCTGTATGGTAGCTGACTCCCTACTTGCCCAGGATGTAGCTACTGCCCTGGTAGAATGGGCTTTAAGTCCTAATGGCGGATTAAGACCCTGGAAACATATGCCTGCTGAATGCAGGATTTGATCCATCTTGCTATTGTAGATTTGGATGCAGGACCTCCCTTATTTTTAGCTTCATGGATAACAAACAGTTGTTTGCATTTTCTTAAACTACTGGTGCGTTCTAGATAGATCTTAAGGATCCTTACTAAATCTAAGGTATGAAGCTCCTTCTCCTTGTCAGATTTAGGATGAGGATAGAATGCTGGCAGAATGATCTCCTGGTTGAGATGGAATTTTGAAACTACCTTGGGTAGAAAAGTAGGATTAGTCCTTAACACTACCCTGTCTGGATGGAAACAAGTATAGGGTTCTTCAATCCAGAGTGCTTGAATCTCTGAAACTCTTCTGGCTGAACATATGGCTACTAGGAAGGCCGTTTTCCAGGACAGAAATTTTAATTGTGCATCTTGAAGAGGTTCAAATGGAGTCATAGACAAGGCTTCTAAAACAATATTTAAGTCCCAAGTAGGTAAAGGTTTCTTAAAAGAAGGTTTGATACGATTCGCAGCCTGCATAAACTGGCGAATATACTTGTTATCAGCTAAGTTAGTGTCCATGATAGCACTAAGGGCTGAGACCTGCACTTTAAGAGTGCTAAGGGCTAACCCCTTCTCTAATCCTGACTGCAGAAACTCTAATACCGTACTTATCTCCAGAGGCTCTAAAGAAAAAGTGTTTACTTCACACCACGACTTGAAGATACGCCATACTCTATGGTAGACTTTAGATGTGACTGGCTTTCTAGCTTTAGTCAACGTATGGATTACCTTGGAGGAAAATCCTTGAGCGGAGAGGTAGGAGATCTCAGCCTCCAAGCCGTCAATTTCAAGACTAGCGGATCTGGATGCGCTACTACTCCCTGCTTGAGAAGTCCCGGGAACTTCGGGAGAAACCATGGCTTGTCTATTGCCATATTCATGACCTGGGGGAACCAAGGTCTCCTTGGCCAGTAAGGAAGTATCACAAGGAAGTCTGCTCTTGATATCATGATCTTGCTTATTACCCTCTGGATAAGTGGAAAAGGGGGAAACACATAACCCAGACGACAGTTCCATACTTGAGAGAGAGCATCCCCTCCCTGTGCTTTTGGGTCTCGGAACCTTGAATAAAAATTCTCTACCTTCCTGTTCTTGGAGGTAGCCATGAGGTCTATGTCTGGTATCCCCCACCTGTTTGCAAGAAGTTGAAATACGGCCTGATCCAATTCCCATTCTCCTGGTTCGACCACTATGCGACTTAGGGAATCCGCTGTCACATTTATCTTGCCTGCTATGTAGACTGCATAAATGCCTGCCAGTTCCTGTTCTGCCCAATTTAGGAGAATAGCGTCCTGCTCCATGAGAGATTGACTCTTTGTCCCCCCTTGGTGATTTATGTAGGAGACTACCGCCTTGTTGTCTGAATGAATGGCTACGGATTGATGTTTTAGAACCTGGTGAAAATACAAGCAGGCCTCTATTACTGCTCTCATTTCTTTTACATTGGAATGAGCCCTGGTGAATTGTGTGTCCCAGGTCCCCTTAGCATACAGAGTGACGCAAGTTGCTCCCCATCCGCGGGCGCTGGCATCCGTGGTCACTATTATGGGCTCTTGAGGTCTGAATGACCGTCCTCTCTGTAGATTGATACCTGTGGACCACCATTTCAGATCCTTCCTGACCTCTATGGGAATTGCAATTAGCTGAGTCTTGTTGTGAGGATCCCGATCCCATTGCTGCAAGAAGCAGGTTTGCAAAGTTCTCATATGGGCTTTTGCCCATGGTACTGCCTCTATGGAGGCTGACATCAGACCTAGTAGACACGTACAGTCCTCTATGGACACCCACGGTTGTCTTCTTAGTTGTAGACTGGTCTTTGAAATTGTCTGAATCCGTTCTACTGGCAGAAAGATTTTTTCTAGAATGGTGTTCAGTTGAACACCTAGGCATTTCAGTTCCTGGGTTGGTTGTAGATTGGATTTCTCTCAATTTATCAACCAACCATGTTCCTCGAGAATTTGAATGACTCTGGATGTATGTTGCAGTGATTGACTGATTGATGTTGCTGCTACTATGAGGTCGTCCAAGTAGGCCTATACTCGAATACCCTCTGCTCTGAGATTGGCTATCAAGGGAATAAGTATCTTTGTGAATGTCCTTGGTGAGGTGGACAACCCGAAAGGAAGAGCTGTGTATTGAAAGTGATGGTCGAATATGTGAAATCGGAGATACTTCTCATGTGATGGAAGAATGGGCATGTGCAAATAAGCGTCTCTGAGATCTATTGACGTGAGAAACAAGTCCTTGTGTAGGCCTGAAAGGATAGTTCTGATGGATTCCATCTTGAAATGCATTGCCCACACTGCCTGGTTCACTGCCCTGAGGTCTAAAATAATTCTGAATCCCCCTGAATTCTTCCTGACTGCAAAGATTCTGAAATAGTACCCCCTCCCCTGTTGGTTCACCGGGACGGGAGTAATTACCTTTTGCTGCAGAAGGTTGAGTAGATTTTCCTCGAGAGCTTGAACTTCCTCTGGATCCTGCGGTATCCAGGATTTCCTGAACATGTCTCTTGGTGGACTTGTTTTGAACTCTATGTGGTAGCCTTTCAAAATTATCTTCCTCACCCACTGGTCTGAAAAGGATAGAAGCCACTGGCTTGCGTATTGTTTCAGTCTTTCTCCTACTGCCAGAAGTGAAGAGGGACCTTGAGGCCTGGCGTCATTGCGTGGAAAAAAAACGATTTTCTCGACCCTTGTTGTAACGAACTTCAGGTAAGATCTTCCTGGTCTATAAAGGCGTACATCCCGATTTTCTGCTTGAGATAGTCTGGAATTTGTACATTGTAAGCCCGCTTAATCGTTCTTTCCTGGGGTAGCCAGGGAGATTTCCCCCCTGGAAAACTTGGAAATGATGTCGTCAAGGTTGGGACCAAACAAGAAATTCCCTGTAAAAGGTAAAGCTACCAATCTAGCCTTAGATTGAGTATCTGCGGCCCAGGATCTCAACCATAAGGCCCTTCTAGTGGCTGTAGTGGCTGCCATAGCCCAAGCAGTGAACTTGATTGCATCCATCGAAGCTGCGCAAATGAACTCAATACCTAGTTGCATATCTTGTACAATCTTGATCAATTCACTTCTCTTGATACTGTCCAAGATACTTTTTTCCAATTCATTCCCCCATACTCTTAAAACTCGTGATGTAACAGCCGTGGCAACCTCAGGTTTCAAAATAGCTCCTTGGATGACATGTTGTTTCTTAAGTGAAACTTCCATCTTTCTTTCCATGGAATCCCTAAAAGCATTGGCGTCCTCGATGGGTAGCGTGGTTCTTCTAGAAATACGCAAAATAGCTGCGTCGATCTTTGTGGAATCTTCCCAGAATCTTCCCAGAATTTAGCGTCTTCTTCCGCAAAAGGATAGACCTGTGAATTTTTGTTTAAAGATATAGTCTTTTTGTCCGGAAACCTCCACTCGCTCTCGAATGACGTCTTTCATAACCTTAGCAACCGGAAATTTTCTGGACTTCTTTTTGTGTTCTTGGAAAATTTATTCCTGCAGTAATAGATCTTCCTTAGTTTCCTGTATATTAAGGGTTTTCTCAATTAACTTTAAAAGGTTATCCACTAGGACCGGATTCAAAGATCCTTCCTCCTTAGATGCCGAAGACTCCGCCTCCGAAGGTAAGTCCTCCCCAGGCATTAACATCCCCTCTTCTGGATCTGAAACATCGGATGCTTCTGATGAAGGAGCTCTGGGCCTCTTAAGGGTTAATTTACTCAAATCTTCTTTGGTAACAAAAGTGGAGGTTAAGGTATCTTTAATGAGGTCAATGAAGTTCAACACCTGTTTTGATGGTTGCTGAATTTGGGAAGCTATACATTCATTGCAAGTAGTAGCAGAAGTTTCTCCAGGTAAAGATTTATCACAAGCAGAATACTTTATAATTTTCTGCTTTTTATGTTTGTCAGATGATGTGGAGGGTTTAGTTTTGCTGGTATCAGACCTAAACAGCGCAAAAACTATTTTCAGGCAGAGAAATAAAGAGAATAAGAGGACTAACTGAACTATACTTAAAGTACACTCACCCAGACCGTTTGGTCTGTGACCGATTTTCTTCCATGATCAACAGAGAGACAGCAAACTAATGACTTCCACACAGCGTACTGAATACACACTGAACTTGCTGATGAATCCGTTTAAATACTGCCTATGAATGTGGGAGGCAGAGGGGAACATCCGGAGACCAAAGGTCTATAGAAATGGCGGGCTACGCCAAAATGGCCGCTTCCATGCGGCTTTGCCCCCTTGCGGTCGGAAGGAGCAACGTCACTTCCCCTGCGACCGCATAAGTTCAGTTTTACTCCGTCGCGCCGCTCTCTATGGAGAACGCGGTGCTGGGAGCATGTGGGCCGGTCACGCCACCCCCTTTCCCCGCTGCTGTGCAGTGCAGACGGGGAAGAACATCAGGAGCTGAGCCTGGTATGCGGCATTGGCCGCGGGTGAGAACTTAAGGTAAGGAAAAACAATAAAAACACGTCTGACTGGCTCCTATCCACACAGGAAAAGAAAAAGACACAGGACACAGGAGGAGGAGTCTATATATGTGTCAGGAGGGTCTTTTTCTTTTCCTGGATTGGCTCCCGCCACGTGGATATTACCCAGGGTACTATGCTGCCATCGATGATAAGGAAAAGACAATATAGGACCCCTAAAAAGTGAGATGGGTGGATTGATAAATGATGAAAAGGAAAAAGCAGAGGTATTAAACACTTTCTTTTCTTCAGTGTATACTAGAGAGGAAGAAATGGTAGGAATAATACATGAAAATGGAAATGCAACTGTACCATCACATA